>APFE030718206.1:0-60000 GCA_000404065.3 Pinus taeda | reverse complement strand
TGGGTCACAAATATGTTGGGTTATGACTTTGACATCATCTACAAAAAAGGGAAGAATTTTTTTGTTGCAGATGCACTCTCAAGAAAGGACGAGGATGTGGAAGCATTGTTTTGTGCTATTTCTATTATCCAACCAGATTGGATAAATGAAGCAAGGGATGAATGGAAGAAGGATGAAGAAGTGTAGCCACTCATTCAAAAGTTGCAGAAGATCCCAATTCAAACAATATTGCCAGAACTTGAAGAGGAAGGAAAAATCATATTGGAACCTGAGCAGTCATAGAAACAGAACCTGACAGCTACGAAGTCGATCAATTTCACAGTATCTCATCAAGTGGAAGAACTTACCCACTGAAGATTCCACATGGGAGGACAAGAATTTTATACAGAAGCATCAAGAACTACTCAAGAGTTGAGGACAAAATTTTTTGAAGGAGAGGGGCATGTTAGGCCCCTATACTACTAGTGTAACCCCTTATTGTTATTAGTACAACCCCCTTATTATATTGTTGTGCCCATGTAATCCCCATATTGTTATTACTGTGCCCCATAGAAGCCCACTATTGTTATTATTGTGCCCTTACATTATTCTTGTTATGCCAGCTTTGATTATATTATGACCCCTTAGAATCCTATATATAGAAAGGAGGTCTTGTCATTTGTATCATCTAAGAATTGTTCATTCGTGTAATGTAAAGGAGGTTGCCCCCTCGAAGAGGCTTATTTCTAAGGCGTTGATTTATCTTTTCTCTCTTTTTGTGAGATGGTTTCATAACACTCGTCCACAATTGAATGATGGATATTCTTATCGCGAACAACAACCTGGATCATGAAAGCTAATTGAGATAAGTCGAGATGTATAATTCTCATGGTTGAAAACTACTTATAATATGAAGGATAAATACATCCAATTACTAATAGCAAAGCCTTGTTTTGGGCGAGGAAATTTTGCAACACCTCAAGATTCGACATAGTTGGAGGAGTCTGAGCCAGATCCTCAACTATGTTATAATTATGAGTAGCTCTTATGCGAGGGTTGAATGTGGATTTATGGATAGAGCCTTTGGGAGGCTTGATCGTCAATTGAGTAGGTATGAAATTTCGAGTAGGATCCAATGGAAATGCAGTCGAACTAGTAGGTTGATCAGTAACCTGACCATTTGAGGGATTCACATTATTGTAGTCTTTATTTAGGGTGTGTTGGGGGTGGATCCTAATTATCTTCTTTATTCAAAGGTATCGCTACATTGGACCCCAGTTGGTAATGTGGTGGCAACACTGCCCGTAAAATGTTCGCCGTCAAGGGGGGGACGGCTTGGAGCCCCCCCGGCGGGGGATCGGGGCAAGTGCCCCCTAAGCTAAAATAGAAGTAAAATTGCCTTGTAAAATGTTGTAATTTTGTAGTCAATCTAGGATGTTCATTAGGTGGAGATCTGACGGTAGAAGTTATGTTTAATTTAGGGTTTTTTTCCCTAGAAGGCAACCCCTTGCTATATATGAGGGAATTGTAATGTGTCTATGTAGATATGTATTCTGAGCAAGAAAGACAGAGGAGATTATGTGAGAGTGAAGAGGGAATTACAGCGGATCTGTTGTAGGTTGTATCTCTTCATTTTGTTGGATAATATAAAAGGAAGGCCTAGTTGTTTCTCCATAGACATAGCCCAAATTGGGTGAACCACGTATATCTGTGCCTCGTTTATTTTATGTGTTTTTTGTGTTTATATTTCTGCAATATATTTTATGTGTTCAATTTCTCTGTAATATATGATTTTCTAACAGGGTGGCCACCATAACATCATAATTGGGCTTAGTAGAGGAAAGCATCAAAACCGAGTTAGAGGAAGCGGAATCTCAGGAAACCATATTGGTCTCCTACTACGGAAACTTTGTTAATACTACAAGTGTAGTGGATGATTTAAGGAATTGATTCACTTATGCTCGGAATGGACAATTGTGAGTGAAATGCTTCTCATTACAAATGAAACATGGGTAGCAAGGTTTCTTCTTTTCTTTAGAATATTGATTGTTTTGTTTATCCTGCGAAGCATTATCTTTCTTCTTTTTAGCATTGTCTTTCTTCTTACTTCCTGGTTGCTGAGATTTTCCTTTGGAAGATTGAACTACATTAATCTTGGAATTAGAAGCCACGGGAGTAGAAGGAGGGCTTTGCACAGCCACAGGAAGAGTAGAACAAGATGGTTTACTCATCGATTGTTGGATGGCATAAGAAATCACACCATTGACAGTATGTTATTCTTTGCTAGGAGGTTCAGGAGTAGTATTGGAAGGTCACGGAGAATTTGGTATTTTATCATAAAGTGTCTCGAATTGGGTGTAAATGAGATCCAAATACTGGGCACAAGCAATTACCTACTCTTCGGTCACAACTCCACCCTTGGCAACGTCTTATGTGATAGATATAAACATAGACTTAATGAACCATTCAACTAACGATTGGTCAGGAATAAAAAATTTAACCAAATGACGATGGTGTTTCCACTCATGAATGTGATTAAATATGTCAGTGGCTTCAGTTTATTTGAAATTTGTTAAAAGTTTAGTTCCAGTCTCATATCTTATGGGTAACTGGAAATGTGTTAGGAATGTGGTATCCAAATTGCTACAATTATCGAATGAAGCTCGTGGTAGTTTAATATATCATTTTGTTGTCATAACAGTGAGTGTAAGCTAGAAAATATGTAACCAAACAGAATCATCATTGAGAGACTTCAAAGAACACCACAAATGATAATTCATCACATATGTGGATGGGTCTTCTCTGGTATTTCCATTGAATTTTGGATATCACTAGGAAATTTCATGGGAATAACCGGCCACCAAGGAGAATGGACAATCGGATCATTGGTAAGCCTGGTTAAATCTGGCAATTCGAGGGTTTCTACAAATGGAAACTTCTTGTTGAGGTCCGGTAGAGGGTATCCTAGATACGATGGGATAACCTGAGAAATAGGTATCTATTTCCCATGATAGGGAGGGTTTTGATAACCAATATACAGACAACCTTGCTTCTTAGCTCCAAGATAACCTTGTAAAGGTTGAAATGGTTGAGTTTGGATTTGTTCATTGTAAGGCATTTGAGGGATACCTTAATACGGTTGATATTGTTTCCCTGTGGTATTTTGCAGCATCCCAACATAAGGGTGGTTAGGTTGTTCCTGTGCCATACCATACACATTCTGACCTAGTTGAATTTAAGGAATGGCTTGACCAAGTTGTTGTGCTTGTAAATTACCTTGAAAAGGGTGGGTATATATGGCTTGAGAGGCACCAGATACCAACAGAATAGGTTGAGTTAAAGTTGTATCCTGTAAATTTTGGCCTACATTCACTTATCTTGAACAAGTTGAGATATGGATTGTTGAATAGGGTTCTAAGATGTAGGTGGAATAGGTTAAGAAACTAAATACAAAGACACAACTGAACCAGGTTGTACGGGCATGGTAGATTGCCAAACATTAGTATCCATTCCTGAATATGGAGGACTCATTTGAGGTTGATTATTAACTAGAGGAGATGGAAATATCCCTCCAACGGGTTGCCCCCCTGTCAAAAGAGAAGGGTCATATAGAGGAAACTGCCCCCCAAGGAGGGTTCCCAATAGGAGGTGGATTGGGATGTTGTAGGTGTCCATACCCATTAACATAAGTACCAATATGATGTTGAACCATAGAAGTAGATGGAGGAAGAGGAGAAAACTATATAGTGCTCATCAAAGAAGTACCAGATGTAGATGACATGGGAGAGGTCCATAGACTAGATGTTGCACCATAAAAGGTACCAAACAATGATTGGTAACCAATCAGGATGGATGGGCCACCATACAAATGTGTCTATGGCGATGTTACAAACATGGATGATGTTGCAACATGGGTTATCTCGATCATGGTAGTAGATATATGCTGAGAAACCATAGCAGATTCATTCATGGTTAACTACCCTAAAGAAGATTGTCAAGGAAAGCTCAAGGGTGAGTTAAAAGGAAAAGAATCAAACAAAGGAGCCTGTAATGGAGTATGAGGAGAAGGAAAATCATGGGTCTGATAAAAATGAGCCCCTACTCAAATAGGATAGGAGGGTTGAGGCTCTTCCTTGGGATCTCTTTGATACACTTAAGACCAGGTGGAAGTGGTTCACCATCGGGTCCAAGATTTATAGTTTGTGGTTGGGTCCAAGACAAAGGAAGAGGAGAGGAAGGACCTGAAATAATAGTTGAAGATAATTAGGGTACCTTAAGTTGTTTTGTCTCTGATTCAATATAGTCATGTTCAATAACCTTAGGTAATGAGATTTTAGGTGCTTTGGTTTTGACTGTGTCAGGTTCACCAGCCAATGGAGAGGTAAAATCGGGCTCAGTACTCATAGGAAAAGATGATTCTGATGGATCAATTTCAAGTGGAGGACCAGAAGTAGTAGCTCCTGAACTGCTAGATTCAGTAGTCTGCATCTTTTTTTAATTTTGATGACGGCCAGGAGTTGCCTCAAGTGGAAGAGGAGGCTTATTTTGCATTCTATGTAAACGATAGAGTATAGGGTGTTGTTATTCCACATTGGTTTAATAAATTTTAACAATTAACACAAAAAATAAATCAAAGAGGGTAAACTAGGCATAAAGGTTTAACAAACAACTATGAACTGCAATATACCACCTTAGAGAACCAAGGATTTATGTAGAGGCAGGAAATATCCTCGAACGTTATGTTTGGTGTATCACAGTATACAAGGCGGCCAACTCGATTACTTATGGTGAGGATAGAAACCTATGGTGGACTTCCAAAATATACTCGATGGTAAGTGGAAGTGTAGTTTGTGTTAGTGTTCTCTGATGCATAATCATATGATGAGAGCGTTCCCATATACTTTTCATGTGTGGAGCACCATCCAATATACTAGTAGGTATGTGGAGAACGATCTGATACACTTACATACATGGAATGAGATATCACCCCCGGAATGCAACAGTGGCAAAAAATGACAACTCCTATGTTTATAGACTTTGGAACACCGTCATTTCTAACCTAGACCTCTATATATCTTCGTTAATGTTTCAAATGATCCTTAATATTGATTCAATAAATTTTAAAGTTTATCTTGAATTAAGTTTCAGTTTTCAAGTCTCACCGCGAATTTCCCCTAAATATCCAAAATATGCAATCTAGCATGATGAAATGGAACTTTTATTTTCAATTAAAATCTATGTATGGGAGGGAAGAGGACAAAGAATATGCAGCAAAGAAGATGCAACAATCAATATTGTTAATCAATTCCCCTAATGCAATTGTTCATAATTCCAATTTCACACACAAAACCCTAGATGCAATGTATGATGCATAAGATTTTTCTTTTCAATTCCACTTAATTTTCAGATGAAAACTAAGATATTTTCCTAGTCACTGATACAATAAATTATTCATAACGATGACTAAAACACCAATTCCTTCAAACAATTAACAATCAAGCAATCAGTTTGCCAGTGACCTAATTGGCAAGAACAAACCAAAAATATAAACAAATTCTTATCAAAGGCACTCAAAACCAAAAGAAAACAAGATGAAGGCTTCTACGAGATCAATACACACTCAGGGACACAAGGAGTACCAACTAGAACAAATTAATCAAAGAGAAACTGATAAAAAGGGCAATTTTTTGCATGAAACTGGGGTCGGCGCAGGTGCAGATAGACAACCAGTTCTCTACAATGCAGGTGAAAAGAAGGCAAGGGAGCATTGCAATGCTCTATCAATAGACCAGGCCGAGCATTGATCAAGGTAAAGCCTAGTTCCAAAACAAAAAATCAAATGAAGCTTAATGAAAGGTCTTCATAGGGTCAATTCAGACTGAGTGAGGAAATGGAGGTTTGTTTAAGAGGTGAAACAAGTAATAGGGACAAGCTGGAAACCACTAAGGGAATAAAATGATCCCAAGTATGATCAGAAATTTGTTATGCAAAACTTATGACTGCGGAAAAAAGTATATTCCTTAGACCTATTGGATTCGTTTAGAAACATAGAAAGCAAAGAATATCAAGTTTCTCTTAGAGAATTTGAAGAATTGAAAGAGGATTACTTGGAATCTGTCGCAAGCTTTACTCTCCTCTTCGATTTTAAGCTCCAATCATAGCTTTGATTGCTATAATTAGAACCTACATATACAATAAAAAAAAAAGACAAAGATCTATGACATCTATGTAGCATTATCCAATTACTTTATTCAATGGATCAACAAAGCATTTAAATACATGAATGTAAACATAACATAACACATTTAGGAAAATGGTATATGCTTTGTATTAATATGAATACGAGAGAGTTTACAACCAAGAATAGTAGTTGATCTTTTAGAGATATCCCCAAGTTGATTTATCCTTCCTTGTCACAAAGCACACCTCAATGTCACCCTAATGCATGAAAATGATGACTCTCTTAGATTCAAGGCAACAGCATGAGGGTATGATTAGTCTCCAAAAGTCAACCTTGATGTTGTAGGTGGATGTAAATTTATAGGAGAGTGTCGTAGTTTAGGAATTCTTATCCATTTACCAATCTAGGCTTGAGATCCACTTAAGAGGGGAGGATGAACTCAAGGGATAAGAGATGAAATCTCCAATGTAGGAACATATAGGATTCAAAGTTCTTACCTACGGTAAATGTTTGAAACAACTCCTATAAGATTATGGAAGAGGAAGGCTCAAGATTCTTTTTATTTTTCCCGAATTTCTAGAATCAGTGCACCCGCAACAAAGGAAAACCTGTTGTTGATCAGCGTTGGTGCATAATGGAGCAACCTGCTGGTGGACGCAGATCCCTAAAGGGCCACGGTGTGTTGGGCCTTAAAAGCATTGTTCGAATCAGTCAAACCTAGAAACTAAGGGATTTGAGAGAGACATGCTTATGGATTTGTGTAGGGATGATGACAAGGTGTTCATGGATGTTGATTGATCTGGTTTGTAGGCCTATTGACCAGAAGCAACAAAATGGCTTGTAACAGGTCTTTTGAATTTAATCCATTGATGGAAATGTCACCTACACCTATGTGGACTAAATTTCCTTTTTCCCCTTTTCATCGCTGGGGTGAAGACATTTTCAACGCCATACAAGAAAATTTGGGTAAATATATTACCTTTGATACAGAACATGGTAATAATTATTCGTGCCCCTAAATTTCTGTTGAAATGGATTTCTCTAATGGCCTTCCTATGGCGATTCAACTCAATCTCGATGCGTGGTATCATCTCAAAACTTTGGACTATGAACAAACTCCTTTCAAATGTAATTTGTGCCACAAGTATGGAAATTTTGTGTAAAGTTGTCCAAAAGCTTAAACTTCTCAAATATCTCCAACTCCATTGTCTCATCGAGAGAAAGGAAAAACATGTGAGGATTCACTCCCTTTAAAAGGAAACATAAAAAGCATGGAAGCAAAAAACAATAGAATTGTATGGTTGAATCTAAGCATTGACCCTTGTCCAAAAATAACTTTGAAGTCCTTAATGCTTCTAAAGAAGAAATTGAGAATCTTGAGGCCTAAGCAAATCAACAAAACTCCCTTGCTCCAAAGGTCCCTCCTGATTCAAACAACATAGAAGGTATAGATCATGCCCCTCAAACAATGGTGGGATTGCTTTCCATAGAGGTCTTTGCATTAAAATATCTAGAAATTATTAAGGTGGCCGAGAAGAACTTCTCCTCTTCTTCACCCTCCTATTCAGATGTGCTTAAAAAATAGTGTTCCTCCCCACTGGTAACAAGAAGCAAGAAAGTTCATAGTAGAAAGAACTCTAGTCTTGACTTCTGTGGGCCAAACAGTGGGCAATCCTCTAGCAAATTATAGAAGTGTATTGTTTCTACATTTTTCTATGTAAGCAAATTGTTAGAATTTATTCTTGCTTTCTTGTAACATTAGAAATAAAAACCAAAAGACCTAGTAGAACTTTTCCCTCCCTACTTTTATCGGGAAGAGGTTGGTCTCATACTTTTTTTGAAAGGGTCATTAGTCGAAGAAAAATATATTGTAATTCGCTTCCTAAGTAACTGCTATGTGTGGGCACAAATTTCAATACAAAACCTACTCATTTATGTTAAAAATAAATAAATAAATAAAAATCATCAAGGAATCTCATGAAATTCCAAGTGCAATTAACCAATGTTAAATTTCATACACATATAAATGCACCATTATTAGTAGAAAATTAGAAGAATTGTGGAAAACCTACATTCTCTATGTCAATGTGGATAGCGAGGGCACTAAGATAGCATTTTGCAGTGACTCATTTTCCTTTATAGAGTTGATGCTCAAGCATTATGTTACATAAAAGGAAGGTGAGAGCATTGATGTCAATGTGTATCTTTGAATTGAAAACATGTTCTTTAATTAAGGATAACAAGTTTACATTCTTAGGTTTTCATTGTGTAACAACTGCTCCACCTTCCTTCCTCCATGTTACAATAATCTTTAGTTTATTTTAAAATTTATTTCAACTCAAATGTTTCAAATTATAGATTTATCATTCAGAGCCATGTCAATGTTGAATTTCCAATATATTAGTCCTAAAAAACTACAAATTATTCATATTTCAAATAGAGTGTGTAAGAACTCAAACAATTAAAGCTTTGTTTAATGTAAACTTAAAGCTCAAATTTTATTTTGATTGTAGCTTGGATCAAAATATAATATATGACACAAATTCAAGTTGCACTATGTTGTGCTTCAATTGCACTAATTGCATTTTATTGCTAGAACCTTCTTAGCCTTCTTGATCTTTAGCAATCCATTCCTTCAATAGTTATCATTATAATTTATCAGCCTTTCTCTAATTGCAATATCTTACATGATAAAAAAACATTAAGAATGGTTTATGAATAATATTGTAGAATGGCCACAACTATCATTAGATTCTATGTGCCTTCATCCTCTACTTGCACGCTACTATGATCGAAATCACCATGAGTAGACTACAATCATAGGAAGATGGACTACAATGCCTTACCTTTAAATTTATCTTCACATGAATGAAAGTTGAAACAAATCAATAGAAATTGCCTAACATGCCAAATGATGCACTGTCATGGCACTCTATTCCACAAAATTTAATGTGTTCCTTTCTGCATCACAACACATGGCAATCTCCAAACTTAAAAGTGTTTCCTACCCTTGCTATTGAATCAATATGGTGGGTTATATCTTGTAAGGTGGCCTTAGATGAACTTTAGAACCATTAAGAACGATGAATATGCAATATAAGTGACTTGGGCATTTGACCCTCTGTTGCATTGAAACAACTACGTGCACTTTACAACTTAATATTGATGAAATGTGTAGTGTAGCACATATAACTCAAAATAGAGAAAAAAAAAGCAAAATTCATAATGTATGCACACATAAACATTATGGATTTTGATTTTTCTTTATTTTGAGTTATATGTGCTACACTACACATCTCATCAATATTAGGTTGTAAAGTGCATGCACTTGTTCCAATGCAACAAAGGGTCAAATGACCCATTAACTTGTATTGCACATTTATTGTTGCTAATGGTTTACACACACACACACATATTGCACATTCATTGTTGTTAATGGTTTACGTGCACACACATATATCTGTGTGTGCATGTGTGTAAACCAATAACAACAATGAATGTGCAATACAAGTGAATTGGGCATTTGACCCTTTGTTGCATTGGAACAAGTGCATGCACTTTACAATCTAATATTGATGGTATATATACACACACACTTACTTAGATCTAAATCTCTTAACCACTAGGAATTGACGTTTCAATTTCTTTTTTTTATATCTGTTACGAATATAAATTATATAAAATGAAATCAATATAAATAAATGTAAATACTAAATAATCAAGTAATGATTATGTTAACATAATAATTACTTGATTATGTAGTATTTACATTTATTTATATTGATTTCATTTTATATAATTTATATTCGTAACATTCTCTTAGTGTTTGGGCTCTGGTCAAGTGGGAAACAATTTGTCACCCAAAATCCTCTGGAGGCACTGGATTACGGGATCCTCAGCATAGCAACAAGGTCATGGGAGCACGCATTTGGTGGAGATGGTTCTCAAACCCATATACTCCTTGGGCCATCCTATGGACAACTAAGTATGCTAATAATAGGCCAGTTGATGATTTAATTTGGCTCAAAGAAGTTGGAACGGGCTCTTTAATGTGGAATGCTGCCAAACAACATAGAGATCTAATCCAACAACACAGTTTTTGTGAAATCAAGAATGGAGATAATGCAAGGTTTTGGGAGGACTCCTGACAGCAAAGGCCAAAATTGAAGGACCTGCTCACGCCCCACCAGCATCAGGATTGGGTAGAGCAACCGATGATCAAAGTAAATAAACTTTGGGAGGAAGTTCACAACCAAGGTTATAGACAATGGTTATTATCGAACCTCATTCTTGGGCAAGCCACGCAATCCATCAAAGATAGTCTGGATACAGAACTCTCAAACAGGAAAATTCGCCAATCAGATAAGAAATACATCATCAGATGGGGTTATGAAACAAGAGGTACCTTCACATCCCAAGAAGCATATCATATATTACTAAGGGACCATACCGTCAAGGATAGCCTCTGGCACAAAGTCTAGGAACCACCAATCTGGCCAAAAATCTCCACCTTTCTCTAGATGTTGTGCCAAAATAGAATCCTTACATGGGATAATCTAAGGAAATGAAGTTTTCACGGACCTTCCATCTGCCCAAATTGTAAACAGACAGAAGAAACTAAGGAACATCTCCTAAACTCATGTCTGTTAGCAACCCGACTTTGGGAGAAAGTTAGCTTCAGATGTCAAAGAGAGGAACGAAATAAGGAGAATTCAACCAGCACTATTCGTCCTTGGGTACCTCACCCTTATAAAAGCAAAATTTTAAACGCCTTATGGAAGCTAATACCAGGTTTCCTCATGAGGATAATCTGGAAAGAGAGAAATAGTCGCATCTTCAAAGACCATTCCTCTCACACAGAAGTTCTATGGTATAACATATGTCAAAACATACGAGAAACCTTGATACTCTAAACTTGGTTTGATGATGACTTCCCCTCCACTCCACAGGAACAAAATATATGGATGAATTGGAACCTTCAATGGAACCATGAGCAGGTAAACCAAAGGAAAATCCCACCATTTGGAGATACACTTGACAAATGGATTCCACCCCCACCACCCATGGTATTGCTCAACTTTGATGGAGCGTCAAAAGGAAATCCAGGTAAAGCAAGATTTGGAGGAATATTCAGAAATCACAAAGGCAATGTTCTTCAAACATTCATGGGGTCAATTCGTTGGGATAAAAACAACTCAGCTGAATTAGAAGGAATTTGGCAAGGACTTCTCCTGGCTCAGAACAATAGATTCTTCCCACTCATAATCGAAGGGGACTCTCAAATCTTAATTAACATGATCAACCAGATCTTACAGGGAACTCCAACACATAAGGTGGGTAGCAGTTGGAGATTGGTGGAAAGGTAGGCACAGATTGAACAGTGGCTACTCACACATCGCGTAGTTACCATCAGGCACACTCGTCGAAATGGTAACAAAGTAGCAGACCTCCTAGCAAATGCTGGCGTTGAAACTGGCAAGACTCTTCATGTGTAAACTCTTAGCACTATAGCGAACACTCATCAATTGCAGGAGTTCAATGATCTAGTGCAAAAGGGAAGAGAAAATGCAGAGGAAACTCACCAGGATGCAGGTGTCAACAACGACATTTAAATGACAAGACGGACCGCCGGCGGGTTGAATAGCCATCTGGCTCACTGCTTCGTCCTGAGAGCCCATAACAGATGGATTAAAAACACCTTGCAGGCAACATTTACTGACTCCGAAAGCTGTGATGAGCTCACCCCCTTCAACACCATGGCCCTTGCAAACCGTATTGTTACTCCTCCCCTTCTCCATGGTGTTTGTTCTCTACAAGCAGCTAAACCGTGTATCAGAACTGCTACAGGCAGTCGCTACTTGATTCTCCCTTGCCAAGATTTTGGTAATGGTTACCATTTTATGCACTCCCGTCATTTTCTCCTTGATTGTAGTTTGCCCACCCCTGCTCGCGCTCATCATCGCCTTTCTTCCGACTCCTCCACTATCAATTTAGCTCACATCTATGCCATGGCTCACCTCAGGCACCGCATGCACAGTAAGCGTGGAGGTTCGTGTGGAAGTTTTCACCGCTCGCTCTCTTATACCAGCTCCACCTCTGATTCCCCGGACTCTTCTACTGAACTACCCAACCCGCTCATTAACCCCACTCACAGATACTTGAATACCAGAAGCAGTAGTGGTTGGAGGGACAATATTGTCCACACTGAGGATTTCCCACTCCCTCCTCCTTCTGCCCCTCACAGCACTCAATTTTGCTTCTGTAGTTCCTTAAACAGGCCTACAATCATAGCCACCATCACAATTTCCTTCGAGGAGTCGTCTGCGACACAAGCTCCTCTGTCCAGTATTGGGAACAAGCAGAACAGGCAGAACCTAGTAGTCATGGGATTAGCAACAGGTAGCAAGGCTCTTCATGTCAAATCCAAAGTTGAGGACACTGGCAAGCGATAGATGGATGCAAAATGCAATGTGGATGCTACACCTGGTCATGGTTGAGGTGTGTCTGAAGAAGATGACGATTGGTATCAGTTTGCCTGCCGGATTGAGGAAGAGCCAGCTCCGGAGGAACCACCAGCCTAACACGTGGACTTTTGCAAAGGATTCCGGATCCCAGGTGGATTTTTCTCATTGTTTTGTGGTTTTTGGTTCATGCAAAGGTGTCCGGCTTCCAGGTGGATATGTTTCTATGTATCGTGGTTTTGTGGTCTAGCTGTGCTCTGTTTCTACGCCAAGTGTCTTGAATTCTCTAGTTAACTCTCCACCAGGTGGAATGTTACTCTGTTTCTTGGTTTCATCCCTGTCTTTCTAGTTCAAGCTTTGCATTCCTCTTTGTTCATTTTGGAAAACCAAGGTCTACTTTGAAACAGTTGTTCTGGTTCAATGGTTGGTTTCCCCCATAACAGGGGCTGTCTTTAAAGCTTCTTGGACTGGTTTCCCCTCTGTTGGGGCAGTCCATTACAAACAACTTCATTTTGTGATGATGACTGATGCTTATTATCTCTGAGATCAAGTCTCTCTCTAACTTTTTTGTATAATATTAATAGATCAATCTTACTTAGAAAAAAAAAAAAAACATTCTCTTAGTGTTTAATTTTTTTGGAGTTGAGATAGTTTTATACCGATGTTTGTTCCAATACGCAAAGCTTGTCCTTTTAAGTTAATCTAATAATTTCTCATATTATAGTTTTCTTTTTTAATTATTGATATTGTGAGATTTTATTTTATAAATATAGGACACCCAACGAGATAACTTAAGAAAAACCATGAAAATTTTGAGTATTTTAATGGTGTGTTCACTGTAGCATTTGTATAAACGATTTGTGGATCAAGTGTTGTAGGTAAATTTCTTGCTTTTGGCTTATATAAACAAATAACGTGCAAGAGTAAACACTTCAGAACATTAAATTAGCATTGGCATTAGACCCAACAAGCATAAAGAACATTGATAACTAAAATAACAGTGATAAATTCCACCAATTTTTCATTGAAATACATGTTTATATATATATATGGTTTTGTTGTAGCTAATTTCTCCATTTATCATAGCATTAGAATGTTTGTAGCATCTACAGTGCCACTATGTAAATTTTGAACATGTATTTCAATGAAAAATTGGTTTTATATATATATATATATATATATATATATATATATATATATATAATATATATAATATATATATATATATATTATATATATATATATAGATATTACTCTAGGATGGTTGTGACTCATAGTTCATTTTAGCATAGGATATACAATGTTTGAATAAGGTACATGTAGATGTTTGACTTTTTCTACAACATGTACTCACAGGTAAAACAGTGATACGCTTGCCACATATCAACAGCTTCAATCCCAACTCCAACAAGGGATAATTACATCACTTGTCTCTGATAAACTCAGCCCCAAAAAGAATAAATCAACCAGCAACAAGAGTGAATCAACTTAGTTCTTGTCTCCTCCAAAATTGTGTCCCAAATTAGATAAATGAACTCTTCAACTTGACCACCTATGGATTGCATACAACCAACAATGTGAAGGAGAAAATGTGGCCCTTCTACAACAAGTAACTAGACCCCTTCATGGCTTGAACTCGGCCAGGGAAAGACTCACTAACTTGACCTCTGTGTAGAAATTTGTCCTCCTATAGGTGGAACTTCGACCTCAAACAACCTAAGAATGTATAACCTCTTAATCATTGGTTCAAATCTCTTTTTCTAAGCTAAACTTGACCATATTTATTCTTGGGAACTTGCCTCTTCACAGTTTTCTCTTTAACCTAAAAGGATGAGATAGAAAATACCATGTAAGATAGTGAAATTAATCTATAACACTTCTCTACCTCAATGTCTCTTGCAAATAATCTTCTCCTTTGAATTCTAATGGTAAAATATGTGTAATTCCACTCCTTGAACCAGTTAGGGTGTATAGTTTCAACATCGAAACCAAAAATGGCGGTTAGGTTTCCCAAACCCTAAGCTTCTTCTTCAAAACTCTCCAAGAGCTCCTTTTTCTCAAAATGCAATTGAAAGAATGAGGAGAGTCTCCTCATTTTTATCTTTTGTAAACTTGTGGCCATTTTACCTTTTTATCTTTTATAAAGTCTCTTTACAATATTTTCACTTTAAAAAATTAAAGTGAATTCTCACCTTCCTAGAAAGTGTGGCCCTTTTTACCCCTTGGACTTTTATAATGTTTCCCTAGGCAAATTAAGTCCCCTTATTAAATTTTCTCTGACTTAGCCTACGAGAACCATTTTAGGCTAGCGAACTTTGTCATGTTCTTCCTAAGTGGTCTGGGACATTACAGTCCTCCCCACCTAAGATTGCTTGACCTCAAGCAATTTTAACTTAGAGTGTTTAAGCACACCTACTCACCTTCCCAAGTGGCATCCTCTATAGGTAAATCCTTCCATTTTACAAGGTACTCCTTCATCATCCTACTTTGCAGCTTCCTCACCCTAGTTTCTAGGATCTTCTCTGGGACTAAGATCAACTCTCCTTCCTCATCAAATGTTGGAAGTTCTGCAGAAGTGACAACATGTTGTCCCAGGGCCTTTTCAAGACACAAGACATGAAAAATGATGTGAATCTTACATCCTTCAGGAAGCTATATCTCATAGGTCACTTCTCTTACTCGTCTCGAGATTCTGTATGCACCTAGAACCTATGTTTTAACTTTTCCTCCCCCTTTGTTTTGAGTGACGATTGTTTGTGGGACTAAAGACAGAGTGATGGGAATCCAAATTAGATATAATTTAAGGCCCATCTGACCATCCTTAAGCACATTAAACCTCTCTTTTTGCATTTGATGACATATTTTGAGCTATAATGTGTTCGTTAGGATGGTTTAGCGATAATTGCATATTTGTGCCTAATATTTTTTTTTTGTAGAATATTGGGCAGATTATGAAGATTTGGAGGATGAGATAAGGGACTTGCTCCTTGCTACAAGGGGACCAAGATTGGATGATAAATGAATAGGATATTATGAAATCATTACACAAATTCTGGATCTCTAGTGATTGAGAAAACCTAGGAATTTGTTCCATGTCATTTAATGCAAATTCCTAGTGTTGGGAACTAGATCCAACTATTGAGGGATTTTGGAGGGGAGGTTTCCTCCATTCGAGGATAACTCTTCCTCATCACTTTGTATAGGTACCAATTCGAATTTTCCTCTAGGGGCATGTATTTCTTAGTCTTCTTGTGGAGAAAACTTGTTATTTAGCAACTCCACTTTCATTTATAATAGGGTTGTACTAGGATTGATTCAAATAATGAAGTTTGGTGCCATTTTTAGCTTCTAAAGCTTGGTTTCCTTCATAGGGATGTGATTTTCCCTGTGATTGGCCATCCCAGAAGCTCCAGAGCCCTCTTGTATAATTTCTTTATTTCCTTTGAATGTCTTTTTCACTTGCATCTCTTGTTTCTACATTTACAATTCATGCTTCTGTTGTTGTAGGTCATATTGGTTAAATAATTGAAGTAAGTTGTTTTGTAGGTTATTTATAGAGCCACAAGAATGATTCATCCTTATAAAAACTTTGAAAAGACATATTCATCATTGAGATACTTGGATTGGTTTACTAATTCAAATCTAGAATTTATGGAAGTCTCTTGTAGCAAAATAGTAGTAATTTTTTGTTATTTTTTAGAATGTGTTAATGAGCTTCATTTGAGTTCATTCCATTTGTATTGGGTTATAAAAACATTCAAGTTAATAAAAAAATTCACCCCATAGCATTTTCATTTGATTAGGTTAGGCATTTGGTAGGCTAACTAGCTCACTAGTTCTTGAATTCTGGTTTTTATAGTAGTAATTTTTTCCATTTGTTTAGCACATGTTAATAGGGGTATTTTGGAGTGATTCCCCTTGGAACGGAGTCCTAGGACATCTTACTTAATAAAAAAAATCTGATCTCATTTTCATTTGATTTACTTGGGCATTTGACATCCTGTAACACTTCATGTAGCACCTCCTATAGCAGTCTTGTAGCACTGCTTTAGCACGTGTAAACTTGACCATATCTGCTCCAAAAGCTTGGTTTTTGTCCCTTGGACTTGAATAATCACCCCTAGGCTCCAAAACCGTGATTGAGTAAGATTAAAAATCTCTTAATCCTTGCCTCTTTTCCATTGCCATTCACCTCTACAGTTATGGTTAGTGAACATATTCATGACTTGAAGAGCATAATGATGATTTTCATGATTATTTTATGGAGCACCTTATGAACTTTGTTGACAAAATATATCTTAGATGCAGCGATTGAAGAATGATTTCATTTTGTTTCATACATCTTAAGCTATGGGTTCCATTTCCAACGTTCTAATTTCTATTGCATAGACTAGGCTTCCTTTTGATGTACCATTTACACTCTGCAAATAGGTTAATGTTTACATTTACGCAAATAGGATTAACACTTACATTCATGCAAAGTAGAATAACCTTTAATTTTTGCAAATGTAACTAGGATTTCCTCTCTGCGAAAGTAATTAGGTTTTCTTTTCTGCAAATAGAGTAACATTTCCATTTTTGCAATTCGTTTAGGCTTGGATTTCATGGCATTCACTTCATTGCATCAAACCAACAAAAGAAGGACACATTGCATGATGCACATATAGTGCTGACACCTATTAAGTTTTTATGAACCCCAGGTTGATAATTTAAGTTGGTAACCTTGGGAGTTACAGCATTCTTGTTGCAATACTAGGTCTCGTCACTTTTTGGCGTCGTTGTTGGGGAGGTGTCAAAGTATGCACTGTTTTCTTCACTAGTTGATCCATTTCTGCAAACACAAAAAATTGCATTAGGCATCTTTCATGCCAAAAATAGAAAATTGCATTGCATTAGCATTTTCATTGAAAAAAGAAATCCTCAATACCACAACCCCCCACTTGATCACGTGGTGCAATAAGAACCACATCACCATCCACTTTTGCAAGTAGAATAAGAAGAGGTGACACAGAAGGTAGAAGACATCGATGAAGATTATGATAATGAAGAAGATCCTCTTAGATTTCCCATTCAAAATACTAATGTCAATGTTCCTATGAAGAATATCCCTCCATATTTCCTTCCCATCTTCCATGTTTTGAGGTTAGAGGATCCGGAAACCTTTCTCTTTGAATTTGAAATCCTTTTTAGATCTTATGGTTACTTACTAAACACTCAAAAATTAAGAGTTTTTCTAGCAACATTGAAGGATAGAGCTCTTAAATGGCTCATGCGTTTAAGGAATAATTCAATAAGATCATGGAATGATATGCAAAATATATTTCTAGAAAAAATACAAAGATCATGATCTTAAAGAATAAATCTTTAGAATGACTCAAAAAAAATATTACAACCTTGAGGATCTAATAGAGAGATTTATGTATAATATTAAGAGGACAAAATTACATCATTTAGGATTTGACACACTAAAATCCCTCTTACTTAGAACAATTAGAGATGAGTGGATTGATCTCCTCGATCTCACGAGTAGAGGTGATGTATACCAATTACCATCTGAAGAAATTTGTGAAATATGCAAGTGCATCTAGAGAGGAAGGGCGAGGGTAAGTAAATCAACATCAAGATCGGTAAGTCAAGGTGAACTTGGAAACTTGTTTGGTAACTTTAAAACAAAAATTCTTGGCAATCTAAGTGAACAAGTAGAAAGTTTAAGAATGCAAAATGAGCAAAAAGAGGATGTTGATATGTGCGTTATCCATGCAAAATCACTTGCTATTAAATGCTTCCCATCATTATCGAGGTTGAAGGAAGTTTACCAAGAGGAAAATGGAGCAAGTCAGTCACCAAAGCAACTATGTTATGCAGCTCCAAGAGGACCATGGCAACGTAGTCAACCTAGTATGATGCAAGAACCTAATTCACAATTTAAAGGTTATGCACATCCCTCTAAAAGTAATTGGAGCACACCCTTTTCTTGGAAACCTTGGCCATCTCAACCCCAAAACCAATCTTGGCTACAAGGTTGGCAAGGACCTTATGGGAAAAATCCACAATATCCTCAATATCCTCCATACCCAACTCGATGCTATCCCTACCATCCACCTCCACCACAACCACAAACCCAACCACATCCATCTCAAATATCCACTCCCACTCAACTACTTATACCACCATTTCTAAATATAAACAACGAAGTAACTCAACCCACTTATAATGTTGAGGTACAATACTTTGAAACAACTCATGTTGATGTGAATGATATTCACCTTAGAACAGGAAGTATATTGCAACAAAGAGATCTCTAGATGCCATTGAAGAATAACATCTAGAAGAAGACGATCCAGAGAAGACCAAGGAATCATGGACCACATTTTATGAAGAGAAACCATTGGAACCTGAGAATGAAGAATTTATGTTATGTTTATCATCAGATTCCTTATGTGTTCAGAAGACTAATCGGCAAAAAGAAGAAGATTTGAATTTCATGGTAGAAGAGGACATATAATGAGATCCAAATGTGCAAGTGGACCAGGGGCATCACAACTATATTGAAATGTGGTTCCAGATAATCATTAAGTTGCAGCAACACACTCTTCTTCAACAATTCTTGATCTCATCCCAGTCAAATTATTTGGTCTCTCACATTCAGGTACATTTCAAAGTATATATTTTGAGCCTACACAAGATTTTATATGTCATCTTGATGTGCACATGGTTCCATTGGAAGTGTTCCTCTACTTGAAATAGATTTTGTTTTTCAAGTAGAGTAGGATAGAAAAAAATGGAAAACGAAAAAATAAGAGGAAAAGAATAAGATCTCAAGTGAAACCTCTTTTGAGGTGTCTCAGATTGCACATGGTTCCATTGGAAGTGTTCCTCTACTTGAAATAGATTTTGTTTTTCAAGTAGAGTAGGACAGAAAAAAATGGAAAACGAAAAATAAGAGGAAAAGAATAAGATCTCAGGTGAAACCTCTTTTGAGGTGTCTCAGATTGACTCACTAATTGAAAACCTCCTTGAGGCGACCAATGGGTTGGAAAGAAAAAAAGAAAAGGAAAAGATCCTATGTGAAAATCTCCTTTGAGGCACCTAGGCAAACCTACTAGTTGAAAGCCTCATTGAGGCATCTAGTAGACCTAAAGAAAATATGAAATATATATATATATATATATATATATATATATTATATATATATATATATATAATATATATATATATATATATATATATATATAATATTTTTTTTTTTTTTTTTTTTTTT
Organism: Pinus taeda; assembly: GCA_000404065.3. Taxonomy (NCBI): domain Eukaryota; kingdom Viridiplantae; phylum Streptophyta; class Pinopsida; order Pinales; family Pinaceae; genus Pinus; species Pinus taeda. The sequence continues at coordinate 40,118 of APFE030718206.1, read as the reverse complement.
TTTGGTTGTATATGTGTGTTTGCATGCAAGTACTCCTCCACCTGAATAAGGTAAAGAATCAGGGCAGTGCCACAAAAGGAGAAAAATAAAGAAATGAGTAATGATGCAAGCAAAAAGTCAAAAAATTATCAACCATAGGCTTCTTAACTTATGTGAAATTGGTCAAGAAATACCAAGGACATGTCAATCCATCACCCTCATCCATTCCCAACATCCAGACATCATTCCCAAGACTTTCCCATTCATTTTCCTCGTTGTCCTAAAATGTTAGAGGAAGGTTTTTTTTTGCTACAGGATTGTCAAAATATACAAGACATGAATTGTTTATACCATATCTCGAAAACCGTGCATCCATTTGTCGATTTGTTTCGTGGGGAGATGCATATAGATGATGGTAAATTGCTCAAGGAATTTCATCAAATTCTAATGCACACTTTTCGAGAAGTCGAATTCCATCACTTACAACATTTTTATTTCTTCTCAAGATTCATGCATCCGATGGCCAATAATTTTTGTGGGAGATGCATAAGGATGATGGAAACATGCTAACAAAACTATAGGTCAATCCAATATACCGTTTGAGAGATATGGATAAAACAATTTTGTTATAGGAGTGTTCCAGAATTGTTACAGAAGTGAGCATGATTGCTACAGGATTGTGATTGACATTGAGAGTGGGGTCAAATCCTATGTTTTCCATGGGAAAATAATGAAATAAGTTTACCACACCACCATCACCTATCTTCCACACCATTTAGCCACTTTTCCACTCAAATAATCATCCATATTATATATAATTAAAAAAAAAAAAAAATTAAAATTAAAAATTAAAATTAAAAAAAAAAAAAAAAAAAAAAAAAAAAAAAAAAAAAAAAAAAAACCCTATTTTCACCCCTTCTTCCATCACTTCCACCACAGCAAAGGCTTCTAATCCTTGTCCTTATATTTATCATGAATTATTAGTGTTATTGGAGGCTTTATCTGAAGGATAATATGATATTAGAAGGGTCTACGTGGCTGCTACAGGAAGACACACAGTCAGCACAAACCCTACAAGACCATAGTAGGAAGCCACCAATCAGTGGAAAAGGTCAATTGTTTTGTCCCGCCTGTCATCGTTTCACTTTTTTCCATCATGACCTTCACTCACCAATCCCAAAAGAATAGGTTTCTCCTTCCATAAGTTTAATAAAAACACACACACACACACACAAAAGAAGGATTATAGACAGTCTTATAGCAATTGCTATTCCATTTCTTCAAAACTCCATCATCTTGATACTTTGTGGAAATAAGTTTTGTGCACCCTCAGGGTACCCTATAGGATCCTATAGGATCACTTCTATCATGTGGAAAAGCACAGGTCCGAGGTTACACAAAATGAAGGTTCTATGCACCTACAGGACATCTTGTAGGGTGTTATAAGATCACCATCGGCATGGAAAAAGCACAACCTTGATTTGAGAGAAGAATGAACCATCAAAAACAAGAACATGAGCACCTAAGGACCTCTTGTAGGGTGCTTAAAGATCATCATCAGAGCAGAAGAAGAATGCATACAACACTCCAAAGTGTATTTGATCACCTAGCTAGCAACAACACTTGCATGAAATACAAAGGACCTGTATCATTGAAGTGTAAAATTGTTATATTGCAGGAACCAATGGATACAAGGAAATGACATCTCAAAAGACACTCAAAAGAAGCCTCATCTATGTCTAGATCTTTCATGCGAATAAAGAAATCAACACATCGACAAGCAACCACCAAGTAGGCACATGTATGCATTATCCTTCACCTCTCCTCTTGAGCATATTAAGGTTACAAAATCGTTTTCAATGCACACGAGAGAAAGTTTTATAGGCTTAACGTGGCCAATAAACTTTCCCACCCTCAACTAGTAGACTGCAATTTACTCAAAAACTTGTGCAACGTGGAGAAGTCAAAGTGGGGAAAGTGATGATTACGAGGATTGAGGAGCAGATCACCAAGTGCACTGAGCCCACTAATACAAAAAGAAATAAAAGAACAAGGCTCAACTTCAATCGTATGGATGCTCATTCCCAAAATAGTTAGAGAGGCCCATTAATTGATCCGTAAATTGTCATGGATATTCGACTAGACAATTCATCACAACATATCTAACAATATTATATTAAAAATCTGAAATTCTACACTATTACAGTGTTATTTAATTTCTAGATCTGTAGATTTTATTGTAATTATTGCATGCATGTGAATGGAAATTATGCATAAAAGTAGACAAAAACAAAATAAGCTCACACACACAAACATAAGACATAAGATATGCTCTCTGGGAAACCCTTTTGGAAGAAAACTCGACTGGAAGGCGAGGTCGCTTCACTCTCTTTCTCTATTCTGAAATATGGCTACAGGTACAAAGAAGTAATGTTTGTGGCCCATGGACTGCTATAGTGCACAGATCCTCTCTGTGTGTTCTACCTCTTATCCCTCTTGGCTATCTTTGGTCAGCTATGGAACGAAATTCTCTCCAAATAATGGAATGCCTCTTCCTCATAGTGGCCCGGTTATAACACAATCTCACAGCTTACTAATGGTTAATTTTGACTACATCAACTATTAACTATAGTTACAATATAGACTCTTCTATAGTATTTTACATCATAATACGTGGCTAGCCCATTTTCCATTAATAATGGGGGATGATGCGGCATTCTCACAAACTATAGGTGTGAAAATAGGAAGGTCAACTTCTGAGTGGCATACCTTTTGTATACGGACTTTGATTGATGCAATTCTTATGTTGTTGGAAAGATATTTGTGTGTAAAACAACATGAAATGGTATTACACCAAAGCTGCAAAGTTTTACCCCCAAAAAACTGTTGAGAAATGGAAACAAGAAATTCTAGTTTAATTTGTCCTTGAATTAAGTTGTGAATTAAATTCGAATTCTACTCTGATAGCAACTTAAAATAGTTAAATTAAGTTTATTAAACTTACTTAACTTAGGAAATTCAAGTTGGAAGCCTTTTGGAAGTCATGTATATGTTCACCCTACTTTGTAGGAGTCCATTGTGAGTTAATTCCAAGTTGTAAAATAGAAGACTCGGTTTCATAAGTCAGTTCAGTTAAATTAGTTCTCAAACTGATTGAGAGAACTAATAGTGAGCTAACAGTCACTGGTGACACTAATGAACTCCTCCAGTGCTACTCTAGTTAACTGAATATTTACTCATCAGAAACTCATGCATGTTGATTCTGAGAAAGACCCAGTTGAGACTAGAGTGCAGGGACAGTTTACTATTTGTTTTAGATTTTTCCGAGTTGCACTGATAGTGCATGCAATCAGGAATTGATCCTTAAGGGCTTGCACAGTTTTGAGAGGCTTTATTTCCCTTTAAATATAAGCTATCCTTTGTAAGAATTACACATTTGAATAGAGACTTGAATTTTTTGAGTGTTGGGATTGTTCTAGAGAGAACAAGCATTGTAGTTTCATCTTAATTTTCCAGAATAATACAAAATAGATAGTGGGGTTTTGAGTTGTGGCTTTCCCTTGATATTTATTGTGTTATGTGTCTTTGATTCTCTTCCTCTATTGATTATTGATTGCTCGATGTTTATGGGCTTCCGATGTAAAGAGTAGAAGTAGATTCTTGTCTCTTGCTTTAGCAAACTACATTAGCTTGTGAATCTACAGGATTTTCTACATGGTATCAAGCAAGATTGCTTTTTGGTCTGAGACTTTATAGAGAAGGTCTGAGACTTTATAGAGAAGATCTGAGAAATTCTGTGCAAATTTTTCAGAAACAAATTACATATTTGGATTCTTTGGGAAAATATACCAAAAAAAAAAAATCAACCGAATCGGAGTTCTGATGAGGGAGATATCGTTGATTTAAAATTAGCTCTCTAGAGGAGATTCCAAAGTTTTGAGTTCTAGGTTACAAGTGAAAGTTGAATTTGCATACATACTTCAGGATCCGCAGATGGCGTTCCATGGGTTGAGGCTTGAGTATGCCTTGGAAGGCAGGTTGAGTTTCATAGCTTGGAGGGACAGGATGGAGATTGTGCTAGAGGATAATGGCTTGAAGGAATTTGTTGAACAAGCAATTCCTAAGCCAACAACTACTAATGCACAGATCTTGGCGAAGTGGAAGAAGTGTTTGGCGAGGCAAGGCGGATAATCCTTGAGGGAGTTCTATATCATATTCTCTTGAGTCTCCATGGACAGGAAACCATGCATGCTATGTGCAAAACATTGACAGACTTGTATCATAATAGCAATGATCAAAGGAAGGTGGCACTAAAGGATAAACTTCTTAAAATCAAGATGGAGAAAGGCGAGACGATTCCAAAATACTTGAACAAGTTCACTCAATGTCGGGATGAACTTGGAAGTGTTGGAATCACGGTTTTCAAGGAGGATATGGTGAGCCTCTCTCTTCTTGGACTCCCAAAGAGTTGGCATAGTTATCAAGACTCTGTCAATGGTCGGGAGAAGTTGCCAGATTGGCAATGACTATGGTTAGATTTGATGCAGGATGACATCAGGAAGAACACTAGGATGGATCTTCATCAAAGACCGATGATGAAGAGAAATATGCCTTAGTGATTAAGGTGAGGAAGGGGAAAGGTAAACTTTCCCATTCCAAATCAGATTCTTATCATGGAGGTAAGAAGAAGGACATGACGAAACTTAAATGCTTTCATTGTCACAAGTTGGATTACTTTGTTAGAAATTGTCCATTGAAGAAGTCTACGGAGAAGTCCCCAGGAGGAGCGGTGGTGAGGCTTTGGCCTCCCAATTTGAATTGGACTTTTCCCTCATTGCATGCATGGTGTCTTCAATGATGGGAGCTTCTTTCCACATGACTAGTGACAAAGAGTTATTCAGTGAACTGGAGGAGAAAGATCTCAAGATTCATATCAAGATGGGTCATGACGGTAAGTATAGTTTTATTGGTGTGGGCACTATTATTTTTCAGAGGGAGCATGCAGCTTCACTCACCTTCAAGAATATTATGCATGTACCCAGACTGAAGAATAACTTGGTATATGTTTCCATGCTTGAGGATAAAGGCTATGATGTGATCTTTCCGAAAGGAAAGGCGTTCCTTCGACACATAGCCAAGGGTGAAATAAAGAAGATAGGGATTCGAGTTCAGAATCTCTATAAGATATAGGTAGAGGATTATGTTGCTTTGAGTTCAAAAGTGGAAAAGATGTTGAGTCGAGACGTCGGCAAGTTGTGGCACAGGCAATTGGACCACTTACATCATGGGGCTTTGAAGATATTGCAGCAAATCTCTTCTGGTATTCCCAAAGGTATGCTTGAACAAGTTGATACATGCAAGGGTTGTACTTTGGGAAAATACACCAAGTCTTCCTTTGGAGACAGAGACAGTCAAGCAGAGTCTATTCTAGAGAGAGTCCATTCATATGTATGTGGACCATTCTCGACAGCATCCACGGCCAAACACAGGAGGTATTATGTTATATTTGTTGATGACTATTCTCGTAAATACTAGGTATTTTTTATGTAGAAAAAGGATCAAACTTTCACAAAGTTTTGTGAGTTCAAAGCATTGGTAGAGAAAGAGTCTTGTAAGAAGGTTACAGCTCTACAGAGTGATAACGATGGTGAGTATGTCTCTAATGAGTTTAAGAACTTTTGTGCAGCGGAAGGGATTAAACGAGAGTTGACAGCACCCCATAACCCTTAGTGAGATGGTGTTGTCGAGAGGAAGAACAAGAGCATAGTAGGGGCAGCAAGGGCAGTGTTGTATGATCAAGCCTACCACTACACTTGTGGGTTGAGGCATGCAGCACAATGGTTTATGTCCATAATCGTAGCCCACATTGGATACTTAAGATGAAAACACCAGAGGAGGCTTATTTCGGTAAGAGGCCAGATGTTGGTCACTTCAGGATTTTTGGGTCATCAGTTTACTGCCATGTGACCAAAGATGCACAGAAGAAGCTTTAGCCAAAAATAGATTTAGGGATCTTTGTGGGGTACACTCATACTCCCCACAACTCTCGAGTGTACATGTCGACCAGTCAGATGATAGTGGTTTGTAGGGATATCACGTTCAATGAGGAGAAGGCCATGCGAGTATCCCTTGAGAGGGAGCTTGAGCTACATGTGGACGAGGAGCTTTTAGCTCCTAAGGTTGAGGGGCCTCAAATTGATGTGGAGCATCCACATGCATAGGTTCAGAGAGTGGATACATCCACTCAGGAAGAGTCTTTAAGAGAGTGAAGAAAACGCACTAGAGAGGCTGACAGGTTGTTGGATGATGCATGGGAGAATGTCGGAGCACCCTCTTCTCAGCGTAGATAGAGGAGGTCACCAGACAGTTACACTGGATACATGGCACTTATGGGTGCATGTGTTGTCACAAAATTATCTTCCTTTCAGGAAGCATTGCAGCAGTCGGTTTGGGTTGATGCGATGGTGGAGGAATATGACTCCATAGATCGAAACAATGTTTGGGATGTGGTGCCGAGAATGGAGGCCAAGTTAGTTGTGAGCTCTTGTTGGCTTTACAAGGTAAAGAAAGTTGCAGATGGTAGTGTGGAGAAGCATAAGGCCATATTTGTGGCATGTGGATTTTCATAGGTATAGGGGATTGAATATGATGAGACCTTTCCTCATGTTGCAAGGTACTCATTAATCAGATCTCTTTTGGCACTATCAACACAAATGGGTTGGAAGATCCATCAGATGGATGTGAAGACTGCCTTCCTCAATGGCATGAATTAGGAAGAGGTGTGCATAGAGCAGCCTGAAGGTTTTGAAACCTTGGATTGATAAGGAAGATAATTTTGTCATGGAGGTATGGCAGGGAGATGGCAGGATACTGGATAGAGCAGCCTGAAGGTTTTGAAACCTTGGACTGATAAGAAAGTAATGCATGAGCCCATGGGAAGTTGTGTGTATCTCAGGGAAAGTATGCCAACGAGATACTCAAGAGATTCCAAATGGAGAGCAGTAAACCCATGGAGACTCCTCTAGGTGGTAACTGGAGGAAGGAGGATGCTACTTCAGGGGAAGTAGTGGAAGCTATTGTTTACATGCAGCTTGTGGGTTCACTCATGTACTTGGTGAACACACGATCGGATATGTGATATGCAGTTAACCAGCTTAGTCAAGTGATGGTTAGGCCTACGAAGCTGTATTGGAAGGCGGAAAAGCATGTATTGAGATACGTCATAGGCACTGGTCAGTTCGAGTTATGACATAGATAGACATAGGGAGTGAAGCTTTAAGGCTTCACCGACACCGACGCATATTGGGCATGGATTCCATCCGACATGAAGAGCACATCGGGAGGGATCTTTAGTATTGGGCCAACGGCAGTTTCTTGGTACAACAGGAAAAAGAGATCAATTACACTCAGTTCGACAAAGGCAGAGTACATGGCTGCAAGTTAGGTAGCATGTGAGGCTATCTGGAAGAGGAAGATCATGGTTGGTTTGTTTGCTCATCAAATGGATCCGATAGTGATTTATTGTGATAATCAAAGTTGTATCAAATTCTCTGAAAATCTAGTCTTTCATGATCGGTCCAACCATATTAATATTCGGTATCATCATCTCGGAGATTGTGTATTAAGGCGGATCATGTTGTTATATTACATTCCCACGGAGGAGCAAGATGCTGACATCTTGACAAAGGCATTGTCAAGATGTATATTCAAATTTTACAGAGCCAGGATCGGGGTAGGTTATAATCCCTTTCTTGTTGAGAAGGAGTGTTGACAAATGGCAACAAGAAATTCCAGTTTAATTTTCCCTTGAATTAAACTATGAATTAAATTCGAATTCTATTCTCATAGCAACTTAAAATAGTTAAATTAAGTTTATTAAACTTATTTAACTTAGGAAATTCGAGTGGGAAGTCATGTATATGTTCTCCCTACTTTGTAGGAGTCCAGTGAGAGTTAATTGTGAGTTGTAAAATATAAGACTCAATTTCATGAGTCGATTCAGTGAAATTAGTTCTCAAACTGATTGAGAGAACTAATAGTGAGTTAACAGTTAGTGGTGACACTAATGAACTCCACCAGTGCTACTCTAGTTAACCGAATATTTACTCATCAGAAGCTCATGCATATTGATTATGAGAAAGACCCAGTTGAAACTAAAGTGCAAGGACAGTTACTATTTGTTTTAGATTGTGTGAGTTGCACTGATAGTGCATGCAATCAGGAACTAATCCTTAAGGTATTGCATATTTTTTAGAGGCTTTATTTCCCTTTAAATACAAGATATCCTTCATAGGAATTACACATTGGAATAAAGACTTGGAGATCTTGTGAAGAGGCTAAGATTTGGCCTTGAACTTGATTATGAGTTGGAGATTGAATTTGCTAAGTGTTGGGATTGTTCTAGAGAGAACAAGCATTGTAATTTCATCTTGATTTTCCAGACTAATACAAAACATAAGTGGGGTTTTGAGTTGTGGCTTTCACGGGATATTTATTATGTTGTGCCTTTGATTCTCTTCCTCTATTGATTATTGTTTGCTCGAATGTTTATGGGCTTCTACTGTGAAGAGTAGAACTAGATTCTTGTCTCTTGCTTTAGCAAATTGCATTAGCTTGTGAATCTACATGATTTTCTATAAAAACGTGGTTTGATGCCTCAAAACGCTCCTGGAAGGTTTCAAACCCCATTTTTCTAAACTGGGTCCTGCCATAAAGATAGTCTCATGAGCTTATTCCTCCAATTTTTCCACTTTAAATGCATTGAAATGGATGACAAACAATATAATGATGCAATCCATATCACACCTCTCCATTTTGGGTGGCTTTTGGTCCCAAAAAGCTTCTACTAAATGAGGTGAGGAAATTTTTCCTCCACCTTCTCTCTGGTGTACCGTTTAGCTTTGCCTGGAAGTTATGCCTTCAACCCAATATGCCACAAGTCATACTGCCTATGTCTAGTAGTTCTAGACCTCTTCTGCAAACTGTATCTTTTATAAACTCTGCTTGAGCATCTGATGTTAAATCCTCTACAAAAGTAGGACGTGTTCCTCTTCGTGATCTAGCATGAAACGCTCATAGAGTTTCAAAATCTCTACATTCACAACTTAGTAAATGCACATATATGGTGGTAAACTGAATCAATAAGCATTATCACCCACCTTTTCCAGTATCTCAAAGGGACCATACCTCAGACCCTTGATTTTCCTACCAGGCCCCTACAACCTCTCCTTGTTGAACTGTATCTCAACCTCTCCTTGTTGATTTTCCCACCTTAAACGTTTTCTCTATTCTATGTTGATCATTTCTAGCCTTATACTTTTCTTGTGACTTCTGTAGTGTTTCTTGTACCTGTAGATGGATCTACCTGATCTTTTCTATAATTTTTTCAACACTCAAAGAATCTCTTGTAAGCCCTTCCCTCACTCCTCGTTGTTGCCCATATGCAATATCCAAAGCTGAAAGTTGCAAATATCCAAAACAAGTTTCAAATGGGGACTTTTCTGTAGAAGTGTGGACTGCTCTGTTATACAAATGTTTTATATATACTATATTTTCATCTAAGGTCTTCAGATGCTTTTGGTTGTATCCGCTTAGAAGCTGCACCAAAGTCTTGTTGACTACTTTTGTTTACCCATCTGTTTGTGTATGGAATTTTGCAGATCACTTCAAAATCGTGTCCATCTTCTCCCATAATTTAGTCTAGAATGCACTAAGAAATCTTGTATCCTTGTTTGAAATAATGCTCATTGGTATCTCAAAGTGCACCCAGACCTATCCAAAGAAAGAGTTTGTTGCTTCTTGCCCACTGGTGGTCTTTTTACAATGCCTTAGAACACACATCTTGCTGAACCTGTCAACTACCATGAACAGGTAGTCATGTCCCTTCTTGGTTGTTGGTAAATCGCCAACAAAGTCCATGAAAATGCTTTCCCAAGGATGAGTAGGTACATGTAAGGGATGATATAGACCCTGTTTCTTCTTATTAGGCTTGTTGGTACAACAAAGTATGCATCCTTTTATGAACCTAACTACTTGCTCTTACATCTTGGGCCAATACACATACCTATGCAAGTTAGCCACGATCTTTCTTACAACAAAGTGCACTACAACCTTAAAGGTGTAAGCCTTTCTAATCAGTTGCAATTTCTCACCTTTAGGAACACATAGCTTATCTAGCCTGTAGAGTAACCCATCCTGGAGATGGTATTCAATGGTATTATCTCCATCATGCACATGACTCTGACTCTACAACTACTGATACACCCCCTTGAAGTCCTCATCCTCTGAATATGCTTCTTTGTATGCATCATGGATTAATGGCTCCATGTGAATAAGAGTCCCCAAAGTTGTAATATTTGAAGTGGGTAGCCTTGAAAACATGTTAGCCAACTTGTATGTGTTTCCCTTCTTATATTTGATCACCAAATGAAATTGTTGTAAAAACCCCATCCACTTGTAATGCCTGGTCTATTGTAGCTTACTTTGGGTCTGCAAGTACTATAGCGGTTGGTGATCTGTGTGGATTACTGTCTCATTTCCCATCAGATAATGCTTCCACTTCTTCACAAATTTCATCATGGAATAGAGCTCCTTGTCGTAGGTAGGGTAGTTAAGGATTGCCCCATGAAATACTTCAGAATGGTAGCATATAAGCCTTCTTCCCTACACCAAGAACCTCCCATAGCATACTCACTCGCATCTTTCTCCACTTCAAAGGGCCACTACAAGTTTGGTAATGCCAGAACTGGTGCTTAACTGATCTTCCTCTTTAACTCCTCAAAATCCCTTTGATGACCTTTTCCCCAATGGAAACTCTTACCACTTGTTGTTATGGCATGGAGTGATGCTGCTACTGCTGAAAATGAGGCTATGAATTTCCTCAGGTACTATGCTACCCCAATCAAACTCCTAATCTCAGAGACATTAGTAGGCACCAGCCATTTCACGATGGCCTCCATCTTGGAAGTATCTATCTTCATCTCTCCTCCACCAATCACATATCCCAGATACACTAAGGACTACTATGCAAACTCACACTTCTTGACATTTTCTAGAAGTTGGTGCTTATTCAATGTTTCTAGCACTTGTGTCAGATGTGAAATATTCTCCTCCCATGTAGCATTATATACTAGTAAATCATCTAAATAAACAATAACAAATGAATCTATAAAATGGCGCAATATTTCATTCACTAATCTCATAAATGTAGTTGGTGCATTACATAGGCCAAATGACATGACTAGCCACTCATACAAACCTTGCCTGGATTTGAAGGTTGTCTTCTAGGTATCTTCTTCTTTGACTCGAACCTGGTGATATCCAGATTTCAAGTCCAACTTGGTGAAGTACTTTTCTTGCTGCAACAAATCCAGCAAATCATTTATCCTGGGTAGGGGGTTATATGTTCTTGAGCGTGATTTTGTTCAATGTCGTGTAATCTATACACATCTGCCAAGTCCCATCCTTCTTTGGCACAATGATGATGGGTGACCCACATGGTGATGTACCCAGTCGAATGACACCCTGTTCCAATAGTTGTTGCAACTGTTTCTTCATCTCACTTGCTTCTATAACATACTTCTTGTGCAACCCAATATTCAGCAATGGGGAGTTTTGCAATAGCTGGATCTCATGATCCACTTCTCTCTTAGGTGGTAACCCTTTGGGCTCTTAGAACACATCCTTGTATGCCTGTAACAATTCCTCCAATTGTTGTTTATGTTTCTTAGTACATCCATCTAGGGATGGCTTGCCTCTTATTGACTCCTCTGCAGACTGAGTTTCTCTTAAAAACAATAAAACATACTTCCTACTTGAACTGATCAATTTATTGGCCTGGTTGGCACTTATCAGTGAAATTTCTAACTTTTCTTTGTGCACGTTAATGATGAACGATATTCCATCCTTGATGACCGAATATTGGTTGGATATCCTCGTGAATATTGAATCACACATGTACATGTATGGACTCCCAAACACGACTCCACATACATCAAGGGGGACCACATCTAGATCTACTTCATCAATAAAATCAACAATTATAGCAAATCTAATTTTACACTTTTTTGTTACCTTCAACTCTGCATCCTTATTTACCCATCCCAATGGATATGGGTTTGGATGATCACGAACTTCCAACCCCAACTTCTTGACCAGCTCTGCTGCAATGATATTTGTGTGGGATCCTGAGTCAAATGGAGCATCAATTTGTATTTTTGACATGTATCTTTATATGGAAGAGTTTGGTCATTTCTTTCTCTTCCTGTTTCAAAAGGATACTCATTCTTATTCGAATTAGTGGCCATGCGATTCTTATTCTTGTTCTTCGGGTTTAGCTTTGGATGCAACTTCTACCATTTTTCCTCTTATGGCCATCAATGTTGTAATGGTTTCTAGGATATTTGCATTAGTTTGTTATGGTCGTCATCTTCTTATCTTTTCCCCCTTTTTGCTTCTTCTTCCCCTCCTTAAAAGTGTCTTGTTCTTCCTTCTGCTTCGATCCACTTGATTGCGCTCTCTTCAGGCCTATGTTCTCCAGGTATTGTGCCTATACACAAGCCTCGTTCACCATTTTGGGCATGAACAACATCACTTTTTCACGCAGATGGTGGTACAAACCCCCAAAATACTTGAGGAGTACATTTAGGTTCTTCAGAGAGATACCCAACATTATATCTATCTTCCTGAATTTTGTGGTATACTCCTACACACTTTGGCATGACTTTTGCTTGAAGTAATGCCACTGGTCCTCCACATACCCAATGCGATAAAAATGACTTAATGAGGGTTTTTACATCTTATCACTTAGTCACTGTAGGTTCTCCCTCCAACCTTAGGGTTTTCGTGTGGCTCTCCCACCAATTTAGTGCATGGTCATCCAATTTCAACCACACGAATGAGATCTTTTTCCCTTCCTTGATCTGATGGCAACTAAAATAAATTTCCAGTTGTTGCAACCAATGATTCAACTTCAGAGTGTCGATCTCATCGTGGTACGAATTGACTGTGATTGTTCACGACACTCGAACTAGGTTGATCTTTTTCAGGTCCTTTCTTCGACTGGTTCTTTGTTTCTCCCCGATCCTTTGATCCCCATTCTTATTTGTCCTTTGCATTCAAGCTGCCATCTTCTCCAAATATACCCAAATTTCTATTCAAATCCGCCATGAGGAGACTTACATTACAATTGATATTTGTGACTTGTTGTTCCAACCGCGTGAACCTCACCTCTGCAAGATCACGAGGTTGGTTTACAGTTCATCAACCATGATTAGGGTTTTATGATTTTCGGCCCTATAGATCTAGATCCCCACAATCTCCACTAAATACCCAAAGAAACCTGATCTGATACCAAATGATCTGCAAATTTCCATGGATATTCCACTGGACAGTTCGTCATAATAAATCTGACAATATTAAATTAAAAATCTGAAATTCTACATCGTTACAGTTTTATTTAATTTATAGTTTTGTATATTTTACTATAATTGGTGCATGCATGTGAATGGAAATTATGCAGAAAAGTAGAGAACGATGAAATAATCTCTCACACACACATAAGACATAATATATGCTCTCTGGGAAACCCTTTCGGGAGAAAACCCAGCTAGAAGATGAGGTTTCTTTGCTCTCTTTCTCTGTTTAGAACTATGGTTACAGGCACAAAGAAGTAATGCCCATGGTCTGTGGGATGCTACAGTGTACAAATCCTCTGTGTGTGCTCTAACTCCTATCTGTCTTGGCTATCTTTGCTCAGCTATGGAAAAAAAACTCTCGAAAGAATGGAATGCTTCTTCCTTCTAGTGGCCCAGTTATAACATAGCTTGATAGGCCAGTAGTGGTTAAGTTTGACTACAGCAACTCTTAACAAAAGTTACAATATACACACTTATAGAGTCATTTACACCATAATAATGTGGCTAGGACCTTTTCTATGAATAATGGGGGCTGACACGACATCCTCCCAAACTATAGGTGTGAAAACAGGAAAGTCAACTTTTGAGTGTCATAACTATTGCATATGGACTCAAATTGACGCGCTTCTTACGTCATTGGAAACATTTTTGTGTGTAGAACAAAATGAAATCGTGCTACATTAAAATGGCAAAGTTTTACCACCAAAAAACGTTGTTTGATGCCTCAAAATACTCTTGGACGGTTTCAGACCCGTTTTTCCAAACTGGCTTCGTCGGTTAAAATGGTCCCATGAGTTGATTCCTCCCATTTTTCCACTCTAAATGCATCGAGATGGATGAAAAACAATATAATGATATAATATGGATCATTAAGGAATCAAAGGTCGAGCTATATGTTACCAGGGGCTACCTAGGGTGTTATAGAAGAGATAAAGAGTTGATTTGCAAGTGCTACAGGATCGAGTATATTTGCTACAAGAGAAATAGAGTTGCTACAGGAGAGACTGAGTAGGTGCTACAAGAAACAATTTGCATGCTACAGGAATGTCTCAAGAGGAAAAAGGGGCCCTATCTTGAGCATTATTGGCCACAAAACCTTAGAATTTTGAAGGATTCTGCACGAAGGGGTAAGTACTTGATCCTCTTCACCTCCTACAAACCAAAAATTCTGTGATTTTTTACAAAATTCTTCCATTAAACATCCTATAGCGAAACCCTGAGAACAAAAAATTTGAAGTGTGGAGTTTTCTTGTGAGGATGAGCATTATGATGGGAGAATAAACTTGTTTTGAAATTGGCATACCATTTTTCACCTCACTCATCAACATGAAGCACTCCTCCTCTTGCCATAAGTTGAAATCCTAAGTGCTCTGAAATTAATAATTGGAAGCAGGGTTCCCTTGCACAAACCTTGAGAGCACATGGACAAATTTTGTTAACATGGATAGAGAATCTTTTATCAACTTGAAGAGATAGACATGGATGGCTTTGCAGAAGAAGAAGAGGATGGCAAAGAAAAAAGAAAAGGTTGAAATAGATGAAAAGTGCATGAAAAAATTAGAACAAAAGATAAAAGGAGAATAAGAAGCAAACTAAAGAGATAACCTCCCTCCAAGCCAAAAGAAAGGAGCCCCAAGCCTCTCAGAAGAAGCCAAGCACCAGGGGAGCCATGACCAAACAACTGAAAGAAGAATTTTCCTTGCTATAGGAAGGCAGAAAGTTGCTATAGGAAAGTGTTGGACAACTACAGGATAGATCAGGGAGGCCACCAGGGCCATGGATGAGGCACGATTAGGTCACCAAGTTGCTCAAAGGATGAACGACATTTTCAATAGGGGGTATGATGGGCCTCCAAATTAGATACAATTTAAGGCCAATTTGACCATCCTTAAGCACATTAAACCTCTCTTTTTGCATTTGATGGCTTATTTTGAGTTATAATGTGTTCATTAGAAGGTTTATACATAATTGCATATTTGTGCCTAATATTATTTAGTTCTGTAGATTATTGTGAGAGTGTTGTGCATATTATGAAGATTTGGAGGATAAGATAATTTAGGGACTTGCTCCCTGCTACAAGAGGACCAATATTGGATAATAAATGAATAAGATATTATGAAATTATTGCACAAATTCTGGAGCTCCAGTGATTGAGAAAACTTAAGAATGTGTTATGTGTCATTTAATGCAAATTCCTAGTGTTGGGAACTAGATCCATTTCTTGAGAGATTTTGGAGGGGAAATTTTCCTCCTTTCAAGGAAAATGTTTCCTCGTCACTTTGTATAAGTAGCAATTCAAATTTTCCTCTTGGGGAATGCATTTCTTAGTCTTCTTGTGGAGAAAATGAAGCATAAAAGCTATGGCTAAAGCAAGAAAACTCATAGCTTGAAAACTTAATATGTTAAAATACACACAGGTATTTGTAAAAATAATATATTAATATATATAAAATGTATAAGTGATGAATGTTACAATGACGACCTGCATTTATATACCTAAGCAGGTGTCCTTTCGTGAATGGGCATGTCTTTTAGACATGCCTTTTCACTTAATTCAATGACTATTTAACCTAATTAATATTTGATTATTTAATATTTATATTTATTTACTTGTTATGAATTATATTCGTAACATAGCCCCTTCCTTCAGAAGCTTTGTCCTCAAAGCTATATTGCTGGCAATTGTCTTTGTTGTTGTCGTCTCTGCATATGGAAGGTGGAAGGTCTCTGTCACTGGTGGCTCGCTATTAACTCTATTTTGAGTCCAAGGTTGCTTTTTTTTTGTAAGATTTTTTTTTTAAATAATAATTTTGTTCTTTTTTCATTTTTTTAATAATTATTATTATTATTTTAATTATATATATATATATATATATATATATATATATATATATATATATATATATATATATATATATATATATTATATATATATATATATATAATTATAATAATAATAATAATAAAAATTTTAATACATAATTTTTTCTTTTCTTTAGTTTTTTTATAATAATAATAATGATTATTATTATTATTATTATTATTATAAAGTTATAATATATATTTATTATCATATAAATTTATATGTATATTACCTTATAAGTATTACGACCTTACTACATTACCACATTACCGACGACAACGAATCGACAACAATCATGATGCTTCGTTGACCATTTGACGAATTCGTGATAGCTATCCGAACAAGGGAGCACGGGCCTACACTTAGTTGACCATTTGACAGCTACCCGAATAAAGGAGCACAGGCCTGCACAAATGTTCATTATGTAATTTGCATACATTGTAGCAAGTTCTAAGGTGTCTGCCACATAAATACCCTCTCCCTTAGTCTTTCCAGTTGTCATTAAATTGGTGTCCATTAAGCATCGCAACCGGTTTCTTAGAATCGAATACCAGTTTTCTTTGACGCTTCCATGAAATCCAAATCTGGAAACTTCATGTTTGTTTAGAATCAAACAAGTTTCGAATCCAGGTAGAGTCGCCTCAAAGTCCATTGAGAAAACAGATCGTTATTTCATGGTTCGATCTAATTCAAACTGGGATGACGTATCACTGGTCCCGCATAGGCGTGACAACTCATTGGCCCTGCAAACCTTAATATTAATACCTGTTAACTGCGTATTTTTTCTATATGACTCATTTCTTTTTGTATCCATCTAACACCAAAAGCCTTTCTTTTTCCTGCGATTAATAATATACACGACCCGCATTTTTTTGAGCTCGGTATATTGGAGCTAATATATATATGACCCGATGATTTGTATGGATGTAACGTATTAATTATATATATAATTCATATGTGATTTGAACCAGTGTATAGATACTCGTCAGGTAGTGGATTGGCGCAGCGTGGTGGATATAGCATTTTAAATAATTTCGGGATGCCGCATAGTTTGGTGTAGAAGACTTTTCTTGTCCCCATTTCATCGATTCTTCCCCTTCGTACTCTGCATCTTCATTATGTTCATTTTCATGTAGTTCCTCATCTCTACTGGAGATTTCACCCGCGGACTCATCTGAAGTGTCTATTGGACCATACGAACAATCAATTAGTACGTCATCATAAAATTTATTGGACAATGTATAAATCCTTCCTAGTTGACATCCCGTGAATAAGTCATGAGTTTTTTCATCGTATGAAAATGCCCATGGTAGTAGAAATCTTTGTCCCAACTTTCCTATATCATAATAATTGGAAGCACCGGCTATAATCTTTGCGATGCATTTGCCCGTAAAAATGCTACTGATATTGATCATCAACATTTATGATCGTGACGGCTCATACATATTTACTTGGCCATGGCAAATAGATATAGCAATATCCTGCGCATTTGTAATGTACGAACCGAAGTAGAGGTTGGGCATACATATTTGGTGGTCTTGAAATGTGAGCAAAATCTCACCTTCTAAATTAAAAACATTAAGGCTTATCACGCCTCTCATCTAGGTGTGGCAAATGAACAACTTTCTCTTGTATAAATAATAAAGGTAACCCAACATTTCAATATTGGTTGTTTTTATTATTTTGGCTACTTCACCAGATATATCCAAGATCTGCATTTCGGAATTCAATTGTTGCCACATAATTATGTTAGTGTCGCAGAGTTCCACGCAGCCAATTAGCTGTCATGGATAAACGTGTATGTAAATTCACTTGCGTAGCTTTCCTATGTGTTTGGAATAAATTCTCAATAATGCTTCTTCCCTTGCCATGCTTGCACATCCCCTTGTCATGAAGTTGTTGCTTTCATCTTCCATGTCATTGTCCACATGACTCGTTACATGATCAAGATTAATGTTGCCCACATCACTATCCTCATCACTGCCACCATCATCACTATACTCATGACAATCTCCACCGAAGACATAACTTTCAGACTTCTCATCTCCAGTTTTCATATAACTACTTTTACTATCTTCCTCATCACAGCCGTTGTTGAGATTTTCTTCATGTGGATCTCTATCACTACGACCAAGTTTATTTTCACCTTTATTAAAATTAGTGTTTTGTGCCTTATTCTCATCATTTTGATCATGGCTTTCTTCCTTATTATTGATTTCCTTTCGATGTTCATTAACTTCTGCAATTGATTTTTCTAATCGTTGAAATGCTTCTTGAATACTAAATTGTTCAATGTAATCAGGATGTCAATGTAATGGCACATTGTGCAGTGAACAACGTTCAAAGACCCGCATGATTATATCATGTGCCATGGCTCTGATACCACTGAAGCATAAAAACTATGGTTGAAGCAAGAAAATTGATAGCTTGAAAACTTAATATGTTAAAATACACATAGGTATTTGTAATAATAAATTATTAATATATAAAATGTATAAGTGATGAATGTTACAATGAGGACCCGCATTTATATACCTAAGCAGGTGTACTTTCATGAATGGGCATGTCTTTAGACATGCCTTTTCACTTAACTCAATGACTATTTAACCTAGTTAATATTTGATTATTTAATATTTATATTTATTTTATTTATTTACTTGTTATGAATTATATTCATAACAGAAAACTTGTTATTTAGCAGCTTCACTTTCGTTTCTAGCAGGGATGTACTTGGATTGATTCAAATAATGAAGTTTGGAGAATTTTTTAGCTTCCAAAGCTTGGTTTCCTTCATAGGACTCTGAAGTTTCCTTAGGGTTGGCAATCCCACGAGCCTCAAAGCCCTCTTGTGCAATTTTTTTATTTCCTTTGAATGTCTTTTTCGCTTGCATCTCTTATTTATGCAATTATTATTCATGCTTATGTTGTTGTAAATCATATTGGTTAAATGACTAAAGTGGGTTTTTTTATAGGTTATTTATAGAGTCACAAGCATGATGCATCCTTATCAACACTTTGAAAATGCATATTCATCGTTGAGCTACTTGGATTGGTTTACTATTACAAATCTTGAATTTATGGAAGTCCCTTGTAGCAAAATAGTAGTAATTTTTTGCTATTTTTTCAGAACATGTTAATGAGTTTCATTTGAGTTGATTTCACTTATATTGGGTCATAAAAAAAAAATCAAGTTAATAACAAAATTTACCCCATATCATTTGCACTTGATTAGGTTAGGAATTTGGTAAGTTAACTAGCTCATTAGTTCTTGAAATTCCAGTTTTTAGAGTGGTATTTTTATGCATTTTTTTAGCACATGTTAAGAGGGGTAATTTGGAGTGACTCCACTTAGAATTGAGTACTAGGACATCCTACTAATAACAATTTTTTTCCCATCTCATTTTCATTTGATTTACTTGGGCATTCAGTGAGTTATCTCACTCCTGTAGCAAAACAGGGCCTCCTGTAGCACCTCCTGTAGCACTCATGTAGCACGTGTAAATTTGACCATATTTGTTCCAAAAGCTTGGTTTTTTTCCCTTAGGCTTGAATAATGACCCCTAGGCTCCAAAACTGTGATTGAGTAAGATTAAAAACCTCTTAATCCTTGCCTCTTTTCCATTTCCATTCACCTCTACATTTATGGTTAGTGGACATATTCATGACTTGAAGAGCATAATGATGATTTTCATGATTATTTTATGGAGCACCTTATGAACTTTGATGACAAAATCTATCTTAGATGCAGTGATTGAAGAATGATTTCATTTTGTTTCATACATCTTAAGCTATGGGTCCCATTTCCAACATTGTTATTTCTATTGCATAGACTAGGCTTCCTTTTGATATACCATTTACACTATGCAAATAGGTTAATGTTTACATTTCTGCAAATATGATTAACACTTACATTCATGCAAAGTAGAATAGCCTTTAATTTTCAAAAGTAACTAGGATTTCCTCTCCACAAAACTAATTAGGTTTCTTTTCTGCAAGTAGAGTAACATTTCCATTTCTGCAATTAGTTTAGGCTTGGATTTCATGGCATTCACTTCATTGCATCAGATCAATGAAAGAAGGACACATTGCATGATGCACATATAGTGTCGACACCTCTTAAGTTTGTATTAACCCTAGGTTGATAATTTAATTTGGTAGCCTTGGGAGTTGCAATATTGGGGCTCATCATGGAGGTACACCATATCTCCCAATTCAAAGTTGTGCTACACTTTGTGCCTGTCTACATATAATTTCTATTGATTTTGAACCATTTGTAGATTGTCCTTGAGGACCTTTAAAATATCCTGCCTTTCCTGAATCCAGTCCTTCGCCAGAGGTGCCAGACTATCCCCAAATAACTTATCTGCAAATGTCAAGTCATCATACCCATATAACACTTTGAAGGGTGTCATGCCTATGGACATGTGGAAACTGGCGTCGTAGTAATGCTCCCCTAGATGCAACCACTTTAACTGTGCCTTTTGCTAGTTGGTTACATAATTCCGGAGATAGCCCTCCATCCATTTGTTGACTATCTTTGTCTTTCCATCTGTCTGTGAGTGGTAATTGGTGCTTGGTGTCATCTCGGTTCCCACAAGTCTAAAGAGTTATTTCCAGAAGTCACCCATAAATTTACTGTCATTGTCACTGATGATGGTATTTTTCCATGTAATTTAAAGACCTATTTGAAGAACAACTCAGCCACCTGCGTTGTTGAGTATTTTGATGGTATGAAAAAGAAATGAGTGAATTTTGTGAGTCAATCTAGTACCACATATATACAATCTTTGCCCTATGCCTGAGGTGGCCCAATGATAAATTCCATGGAAATGCTCTCCCATTTCTACTCTTAGATAGGTAGTGGTTGCACTAAACCTACTAGATTAGTGCGTTACACTTTGTTCGATTGGAAAGTGTTGCATTCCTTCGTGAACCTCAACACATCCATCTTGAGGTCCTTCCAAATGAAACTCTCCTTAATTTTCCTGTAGGTTTTAATTTACCCTAGGTGCCTCTCTAAGGGTGAGATGTGAGCTACCTACATAATTTTTTCCTTGAGCTATGATTTTAGCACCAAATACATCCAATTTTTGTAGTAAATGATATCATCCATAACCTAGTACCTGTCCTCATGAATTAATCCCTCCATAATCTGATATGAAAATATATTCTTTGAATACTCCACAAGCAGTAGCGACTTCCAATCATCTACCATCTTTGTGAGTGAGAGAGTGGGTGGTGTCCTCAAAATAGAATTCACCACTATATTATCTTTTCCTTTGATGTACTGTATCTCAAAGTCGTAGGCCTGCAATTTACTGATCCATTTTGTTGCCTCTCACTAAGCTCCTCTTGTTCCATGAGGAACCTCATGTTGTTATGATCTGTCTTTACTTTGAACCTATTCCCCACCAAATATTTCTTGAATTGTTCCAATACATGCATGATGGCCAACATCTCTTTGTCATATATCAAATGGCGTTGCTCATAATATTTGATTTTGCGGCTCTCAAACACTATGGGTTGATAGTTCTACATAAGAATTTCTCTTATTCTCGTCCTCGTAGCATTGTATTCCAGCACAAATGGTTGGGTGAAATCTAGTAATGTAAGCATAGGTCACTTATTAATTACCTCCTTCATCTTCTCAAATGCTTCATGCGCTTTCTCTGGCTAGTTGAAGACTCCCTTCTTGGTGAGGTATGTTAGAGATGTTGTTAACTATGAGAACCCCTTAACAAACTTCCTATAGTATGTGCAAAGGCCATGGAGGCTCTTCAGTTCTGTTACGTTCTTTGGGGTGGGGCACTCAATGATTACCTACATTATCTCTTAGTGTACCTAAACACCATTATTCCCAATCACATGCCCTAAGTAGATCATCTATGTCATGTCAAACTCACACTTTGACCCCTTTGCATAAAGCTCTTGTTCCTCCACAATCCTCAAAACCTCGTCCAAGTGCATCAGCTGCTCCTCCACAGTCTTGATGTAGATCAATATATCATCAAAGAACACTAATGAGTATTTCTACAACTATTTATTTAATACATGGTTCATGCATGACCAGAAAGTTATGGAGGTGATGTTAAACCCAAATGGAATTACTAGGAACTCATGGTGCCCATAATGGCACCTGAAAGTTGTTTTGGGATGTCCTACTCCTGAACTCAAATATGGTGGTAGCCAAACAAAGATCAATGTTCGAAAAGTATATGGCTCCCCTAATCGCATCCATCAATTCATCTATCTTGGGCATAGGATACCAATTTTTAATCGTTCTCTTATTAAGATCCTAGTAGTCAATACACATCTGCAAGGTACCATCTTTCTTCTTAGTCATGAGTATTGAAGAAGCGAAAGGACTGGAGCTAGGCTAAATGTGACCCAACCTCAACAAATCCTTGATGGCCTTCTCAAATTTATTCTTTGTAAACCTTGGGATGTTGGTGGGGGTTGGTAATGACTACCTGTACACCCTCATCCAATTTTATAACATGCTCAAAACCCCTGTATGGTGGTCTACCTGGAGAAACACCAAAAAAAATAAAAAAAATTGGTGTTTACAAAGCAATACCTAAATGTCGTTGGGATGGTGTCATGGTTGGTTTAGCTGTTTTTTATCTGTAATAAGGCACTCAACCACCCACTCAATATCACTCCTCCTTAATAATGCTTACATGTTGTTGGATGGTACTAGTCTCATTGGGTATTGATGCATGGCCCTCAAAACAACCCTTCTTCCATTTATTGGATCTTTGAATTCCATCTCCATGTTTTTTTCATTCGTAATATACTTCATGATATAATAGAGCTACTGAAAACCTAGCACCACATTGGTGCCTGACACATCCACCACGAAGAAGTCCTCAGTCATTATGTAGTTCCCCATAATTAGTTGTAGTTTGTGGACGTATATATTATAGTCCATCTAAAGGTTGTTATTTAATGCATTTGTCCCTACACATGTCCCTCCACCGACTCCTCATCTCTATCATCAATGTCGCTTTTAGAGTACACCTCAATATAGTGAGCCTTGTCTAGCTTGTCCTTACCCACAAACTTATGCCCCGGTGCCCAATGTTCCTGACAACTAAAACATAGCTTCTTCTTTCTTAACTCTTTCTGGCTCTTCTCATCCACCTTTGGTTTCCCAATTCGCTCCTTCTGAAATGGCTTGACCTATTTACTCTTATGAGCGAAGGAGGGCTTAGGAGTGAATTTGTTTTTAGTGGCGACATCCTGCATGTCCTTGGTCTTGTTGATTGTTGTACAAAGTGGTGGGTTCAAAGTCTTTGAAGCATCCACGTAGAGGTTCTGAAAACCCTTCTTCAAATAACATCACCAACCTATCCTTTGAGCTATCTATGAACATAACTTCCTGTCTCTAAAACTCTGAAATATAGGCCTCCAGACTACATGTTTATCTGAGCTAGGCCAGCTCCCTGAAATGAAACTTCAAATCCTTCTTGTCAAATCGCTCAATGAGCCTCTAAGTGAGATTAGTATATGAAGTGATGTTGTTGTGACCCATTGTCACCAATTCATGGTACCACCACTGGTGGGCCAAGTGTCATTTGATGTAACTAGAAATATGTATCCAGTTTCTGTACCCAAGACCAAGTTGAGCATTTAGATGACCCATCAAAGAGAGGGATGGTCACCTTCCACATTGTCCTTTGCAACTTATGATTCTACCTTTAAATTGTATAGGTCTACTCTTCAGCCGAAGGTGGAAGAAATCCATGAAACTCATGGTAGTCTGGAACTCCCATCCTAATGCTCTATACTCCTCCATATAATATGCATAAGGAATCCATTGACTAGACTGCTTTGTTAGGTCCTCTATTATCTCATGTAAGAACTGAGGCATGTTGGTACTGGTGTTTTGTTAACTAAGCATGAATGGCTCTGTATAATAGTACAGGAATGGCTTCCCTCAACACTATTAGACCCTTTCCCATTTATTGGTTCATTTCCAATGGAAGTTCCTTTCTTTTTCATCCCTTTCATCAAGTCTACCATATCATTTTTGCCTTTAGAAAAATCATTTATTTCCTTGAGCAAACTGTTAAAGGCTTGTTCCTCCTTGTCACCCATGTTTGGATCTTCAATCTCAAGTGTTTCTTCTACCCCTTTTCCTTTATCTGGTGTTTCTTCACACTCACTATATGGAATGTCTTCTTCTTTAATAGGAGTGGGTTCTCTATGTGCATGCCTCCTCCTTAAATTTATCCCTCTAAAAGGACTTTCCTTTGTCATGACTGATGAGCCTAGGTATTGCAACAAGAATGCTGCAACTCCCAGGGCTACCAAATTTACTTATCAACCCAGGGTTCGTACAAACTTGGAGGTAACAGTGCTATATGCACAAGTAAAAGTGAAGGTACTGCCTGTTGTCACTACTCATCTGGCAAGAGACCCCAGGGGTTCCAAGCCAAACTTCTATAGGGTTAAAAGAAGCTTAACTCTTTGATGGAAGAAGAGCAAATATATCCTAGGGGAGAGCTACTTTTACTACAGTATTGAAGAAAACATCATGAAATGTTAAAACATACCATAGCCTAACTAAACATCGAAACAGTTATGCTAAGCAAAATCGCTAAATTAACACTAATCTAATGTTTCTATCTAAGTTGCAGAAGTAAAAAAAAAAAAAACATTAAACTAGACTAAGGTGTAGAAAAGAAACTTAGGTTAAATTGGGTTTCAAGCGGAAAAAACAATTGGAGGTCGAAATCAATGGAAAGCTGATGTAAGGACGTAGTAGCACATAAGGACCATTGGATCGATCAAAGAACAGAAGATGGATAGCAAAGATCTTATCGTGGGGCTTAAGTGAATAAATGGAGGGACGAGGTTGATGGATAGGATGAACGGCGAAATTGTATCACGAGGAGTTAAGTGAGTGGATGGACGAATCAAGGTAACAAAGGAGATGAATGGATGAGATCTAATCGCGGGGATGAATGGTCGAGATCTAATTGCAGGGATGAAGTCAAGATATGGACGGACGAGGTTAACAGGAGCGATGAACGGCTAAGATCTGATCGCACGAGTGAAGTTAAGAGATGGATGGAAGAGGTTAACAGGAGAAATGAACGGCTGAGATCTGATCATGTGGGTCAGGTCAAGAGATGGACGGCGAAGATCGTATCGCGAGAAAAAGAAACGTGCGGAAATGATGGAGCCGGTTTCTAAGGCGATAAGTAGTTTCTTGCGTTCCCTTCAAGCTGTAAGTAGTATTTTGAAATTTCACACGATTAGCCTTAGTACACGACACGTAGCATGAGAAAACCACTTTTATCGTGTTCTCTTGGGTGGATAACATTCATGCACTAATCTGCGCAAGATTGCACGATAGTCGTTGGATCTGGCGAGGCTGATCAACGATGGAGATTAGCCAACCTAGTTGGCGATCGGGTGAAGTGACAATTGCTGGATCAAACAAGGCAGATCAATGGTGGGGGTTTAAAGAGCCTAAAGGTGTGGGGGTGACGCGATAGCCATCAGATCAGGCGAGGCAGATCGACGGTGGGGACTTAAAGACGATAAAGTGAGTGAAAGACTTCAGGTGAGGCAACAGTTAGAGAAAATAATGAATTGGATGGTGATTGTGAAGGCTTGTTGGTGATCGGACGACGAGGATGTGATGCATGAGGAACGTGTTGTAGGCGGTTTTAAACAAAAACGACAAAGAAAACCAATGCGGGTGAACAAATAACTGCATCAAGCGACAAAGTCCATAGCTCATGTGAGAACCAGAAACCTATATTTTTGGGGTTGTTGAAGGGTCCCTTCTTCAATTCATGGTCCCAGAGAGAGGAGATGAGGCTGAGACACCTATGCACAACCTGATAGTGATCTTTTTTCTCTAGCTAACCTGCTAATTAAAAAAACACAAATGGAAGTAAACTATAACAAATGCAAGTACTGAAGCAAATGAACAAAAAACCATGAAACTGCTTAAGAAAATAAACAGAACAAAACTCCATGCTAGCATACATGTACAGTAAAGAGGAGCTTTGGTTACTTGGGTCAGGCCCTAACCCAAGAGCTTCAGCCCTTAGAGTTAACTCAGGGCTGGCTTAAACAGAACTCATTCTTATTATAAAAACCATGGATTACAAAGCAAATTGTCACAAGTATTTGTAGCTCATAAATAAAACAGAGTTTTACAATAGAAGTTTGAATCCTACTGAGGTCCTAAGCCTCTCTATTTATACATTTGAAGTCTCTAACGACTTCCTTCCCATTAGGGAGGCTTGGCCTCTAACTCAAGAAAAACTGGTTTTTGTCCTTCTCATTTGCTCCACTGTCTTCTAGTCTTCAAAGTGATGGTTGTTTGCACTCCGATGATGGAGAAATATTTGAATGGAGGGGTAGTAAATGGGGAGGATTTACCTCATATAATTACTCTCCCTTGTCCCATTCTAGTTTTACCAAGGTCTTTGCAATAGTTCCTTGCTTTTATCCTTTATACCTGCTTTTATCCTTTATTCTTGCATTACATGCACATTAAACCACGAAGCCAAATATCCAACTCTAACTCATTTCATAAACAAAATATAATCAAAAGTATACAATAAGTTGTGAGAATAATTGGTTTGACTAAGATAGGAGGTGAATTGAGGACAACTAAGGCCCATATAATTACTCAATGATGAGGCTCATCAATGACATCAGTAACAAACTACACTTAGACCTCACAACTATCCAAGAAATTGCTCGGATACCACTACAGGATACCCAATCTGATAACTTAGAAAAAAAATCGAAAGTTCTGAGTTTTTTAATAGTTTGTTCATTGTAGCATTTTTATAAACAATTTGTGGATCAAGTGTTGTAAGTGCATTTCTTGCTCTTAACTCATGTAAACATATAACGTGTAGGAGTAAACACTTGTAGAACTCTTCAAAGCATTAAATTAGTATTGTTATTAGACCCAACAAGCATAAAGAACATTGGTAACTAGCATAACAGTCATAAACTTCACCAAATTTTCACTGAAATACATGTTCATAATTTACATAGTGTTTATATATATATATATATATATATTTCTAGGATAGTTTAACTCAATATTCATTTCAACATAGGATATACCAAGTTTGAATGAGCTACAGGCAGATGTTTAACTCCTTCTCAAGCGTGTACTCATAGGAAAAACAGTGATACGCTTGACACATATCAGCAGCTTCAGTCCCAACTCCAACAAGGGATAATCACATCACTTGTCTTTGATAAACTCAACCCCACATAGAATAAATTGTCCAACAACAAGAGTGAAGCAAACTAGTTCTTGTCTCCTCCATCTCTGCATCCCAAACCAACTAAACGAACTCTTGAACTCGACCACATGTGGAGTGCGTACAACTAGCAATGTGGAGAAAATTCAACCCTTCTACAACAAGTAACTCAACCCCCTCATAGGTTGAACTCGACTATGGAAAGAGTCACTAACTCGATCTTTGTGTAGAATGAAACTTGTCCTCTTATGAGTGGAATTTCGACCTCAAACAACCTCTTAATCACTGGTTCGAAACTATTTTTCTAAGTTAAACTTGACCATATTTGTTCTTGGGAACTTGGATCTTCATAGTTTTCTCATCAACCTTAAAAGACAAGACATAAAATATCAGGTAACATAATCAAATCAACTAATAACACTTCTCTACCTCAATGTCTCCTACAAATCATCTTCTCCCTTGAATTCTAATGGTGAAATATGTGTGATTTCACTCTTTGAACCAGTTAGCGTGTATAGTTTCAACACCGAAACCAGAAATGGCGGCTAGGGTTTCCCAAATGATAGGCTTCTTCTTCAAAACTCTCCAAAAAGTCATTTTCTCAAAATGCAAGTGAAAGAATGAAGAAATTCTCCTCACTTTTATCTTTTATGAACTTGTGGCCACTTTTGTCACCATTTTACCCTTATATATTTTATAAAGTCACTTTATATTATTCTCACTTTATAAAATTAAAGTGACTTTTCACTGCCTCGGAAGTGCCCATTTTCACCCCTTAGACTTTTATAATGTTTCCTTAGGAAAATTAAGTCCCCTTCTTAAATTTTCCCTACCTTGACCTATGGGAACCATGTTAGGCTAGCAGACTCCATATGCTTCCTAAGTGGTCGAGGACATTACAAAAAAGGTAAAGAGTAAATAATCAATTATTGTTATTGTTGTTGCTAGTGGAGCTCGAAAATAATATCATAAATTAGTTGTCAAGTGATAATTAGAACACCACTAACATAAATTCATTAATGCAAGCTAACTCATCATCATTCTTCAAGGAAAACCATGCCACCTAAAATGACCAACCAGTGGTCGATAAGAGGGAGGACTTTTGCTCCCTATTAGATGCCTTTTAGTTAAGTTGGATTGTTAACTTGTTTCCTGGAGTTTGAGGAAGATGAACTCTTAGCCAATCAAAATCAATTTTAGATCTTAGTCCAAGACCAAGAAGCCATTTCTACTTGTCACCCCATAAGGAGTAACTACTTTAGAGACACCCTCACAAGAGTTGTGTTGTTGATTGCATGTGCTCTCTTGCTCATATTCTATAGACTCGGATGATTCTCCCAATTTCACCTTCAAATATATAATTATGCTAGCTCAAGTATGGTATATTAGAGCTCCTCCTTCATTGCTCATGTGACAAATGCACTTATGAATTGTACATTATGGTTTTCACTGTCCTATTTGACATGCATGGATTTGATACTTCGATGTGTTGTTATAACTTTTAAGTCGGTCATAGAAGGGGTAAACACCAAAATGGGATTTGATGATGTAATGTGTCCTTTATATAATGGGCCAATTCTAATCACGAATTAATGCACACATTTGCTAAGATCTTTAATTTTTTCTGGAATTATTACAAACACTTTGCAAGCAATAGTTTCCTATTTGGCATGAAAATAAGGAGAAACTTCATGTAATAAATCAAGAGATTCACACATCGAACAAAATTTTCCAATTGAACACCACTTATCCCAGCCAAATATTTATTCAACTAAATTATAGAATTTCATACATAAGGCATTAATGGAACCTGGCTAGAATATTTTGCATGATTTGGTTGCAAAAATGAATTCAACTCAGTTGTTACACATTAGGGAAATCAAACGGTTGCAATTAATACATGACCAGATGAATCAATAGCAACAAGTTGATTAACATTGATATTAAATATGATTCCTAAAATGAGTCTTGTGATCATGAGCAACCTTAGTGATCACTATCGTTGCTAGTTTATCCCTTGGGTTTGGGCCATGATTAGGAAACTTTCCATATGGTTCTAAAAAATGGCTTCCTAAAGTAACAACTCCTAATGGATAAAGAACACTTCCGTGGAAGAATACACTTGCATCATCTCCTGCATCTTCAATGATATAGAACATTCAAGTGGTCTCTCCACATTTCTAGTTGCTTTACGAACAACTTTACCAGATCCCATGTGTAAACCTTCATGCAATCAACCTTTTTTTACACCTTAAAGGCAGCTTGTTTAGATGCATTCAATATATCTTCAGGAAAAAAATTATTTTATATTTTCATTGCACATAATAGAATTTTTGTAATATCATCTTTGCCAAGCTTGTCAGAACTTGTAAAAAAATTAAACCCATTGTGGTTGTATGGAAGATGGCTAGTTGTGATCATAATGGAGACATAAAAAGGTAAAAGAAAATATTAATACTCAGTAAATTTATTATTAAATATTGCTAGAATGGATTCCAACCCATATATAATAACAACCAACCCAACCCCGGTAATGCCACAAGCCACAATAACCTTAAGAGAATCTGTTGATATCCTAGAATCATGACCAATTGAAACTCTCAAAAGTCTTGATACATCAGCATTCCTCATCTCCAAAAGCCATCCTACAAGGCCTACAACAATTGGCTCTATAAGACTCACTAGATCTCTCTCAACACCAACAACTGCAACCCCACGAATACCACGTCCATTCTAAAGTTATTCTAAATTAGTTTTCTCTATTGAGACTATACCAAAAGGCACAACAACACTGCATAATACCCTTGCTTGGTTTTGATGTTTTTGCAAATAGGCTGGCCACATGGCTAGTTTGCTAGTCCATGTCAACTTTGTCTCTTGCAGTGAAAACAATCTACTAGCATTAGGAGTAGAACAACCCCCAAGGTAAGGTGCATCCTCTTTCCTCACTCGATGAAATAAATGGGCTTTTATAGTTGCATTTCTTTAGCAATAGATTCATAGGGTAAAAGTAATTGTAGAAAAGGACATAAAACAACAACCTTCAGTAAACTATCTTGCATCTTTGACGTGGTTGTAAGAAGTGCATAATCTCAAGGGAAACATCAATGACAACACTGGGAAATTCCAATTCAGTACAATGTACAACATATTCAACAAATCCAACAAAATGAAGCATCTCAAATCATGTACTTGGATATTTACTAACACATGTGAAAGTTTGCATCACATTTGTGATAATCATTGTGAGTGGTTAATATGAAGGCACGCTTGGTTGTACCATGCACATACATTGATACAAGAGTTGTCAGTAGTCAAACACATGTAGGTCGAGTGGTGGGGACAAATTGTTGTCATCCTCTTCACTCGGTTTTGATTGTGAGCTACAACATGTTTATTCCCTTGGAGCCTCTTGTAATGTTGACTATGTAATGAGATTACCTCTTGCATTCCTCAATAGCAGGAAGCAGAAGGAAGGTGTTTTTAGGAAGGAGGGTGTTTAAAAAAATTAAAAATAAAAATTGTCTGTAAAATACCAATTTGAAATTCTCCTAATTTTCTTTAAAATTTCTGAGTTTTCAAATTATTTTTTTTAGTGAGGCATTTCTTTGAATGATTTGTGCACTACTTATTGTAGATGTATTCTTTAGCAAGTTAATTCCAAATGAATT
The DNA here is from genome assembly GCA_000404065.3 of Pinus taeda. Lineage (NCBI taxonomy): Eukaryota > Viridiplantae > Streptophyta > Pinopsida > Pinales > Pinaceae > Pinus > Pinus taeda. Next base: position 8,941 of record APFE030718206.1, on the reverse strand, counting down.
ACACATAACTAAATGAACATATCCGTATAACAATTCATCATTAAAAAAACACTCAACAATAATCCACCTCTAATACACAATATATTATAAGAGTTTGGACACCATTTATTATTGAGAAGAACCTAGAAATATATCAATAGTGAACATGATGGCACAGAGTCATGTAAACAATTGTTACAAAGCATAGAGTTTAGATTGGAACCTAATAAATTAGCTAACAAGTAGACCTGGGTATAGTGAGTGATTTGGTGTTGGATATCAACTCCAGAATAACAATTACAAACCCATAAATTTCTTCTTTGTAGACAATTGTCAAGTACATTCATATGACCAAGGTTTCGACCTCCCTTCAGCGAATATACACCTCTCAGTGAGCTCAGCTTTGTGATTAATCATGGTTCCTCTAACATAACCCAAACTCAACCCTAATGGAAAACTGATATGCACAAAATATTTACCAGGAAACTCGACTTCTTATGTAATAGATTTTGGCCCAGAAACTAGATAGCTTGACCCACAAGCAAGGTAATGAGTTTGAACACTTTTTTGTAATGAAACTCAGCTAGGGAGATAGGAACTAACTCAACCTTTGTATAGAAAGAAGCTCGTTCTCTTTTCGGTGGAACTTCAACCTCAACAACCCATAATGTACAACCTCCTAATCACGGGTTCGAATCCCCCTTCCTTAGTAGAACTTACCAAGATTTGGACTTGGGTACTTGGCCTTCCGTAGATTTGTCTTCAACAAGAAAGAATGAGATAGAAATATCAAGTAAGATAATAAAATCAACTGATAACACTTCTTTACCTCAAAATCTCATGCAAATCATCTTCTCCTTTGAATCCCAATGGTGAAACTGAGTGATTTCACTCCTTGAACCAATTAGAGTGTATAGTTTCAACACTCAAACCAATTATGGTGTCTAGGGTTTTTCAAACCCTAAACACCTCTCCAAAAACTCTCCAAGAGCTCTTTTCTCAAAAACACAAACGAATGAATGGAGAGAGTCTCCTCACTTTTTCTCTTTTATAAACTTGTGGCCATTTTTGCCACCATTTTACCCTTTTAACTTTTATAAAGTCACTTTATAAATTTAAAGTGACTTTTCACTTACCTAGGAAATATCCTCTTTTCACCCCTTGGACTTTTATAATGTTTCCCTAGAGGAATTAAGTCCCCTTATTAAATATTTCCCCACTTTAGCCTACAGGAACCATGTTAGGCTAGCGAACTCCATCATGTGCTTCCTAAGTGGTCGGGGACATCACATTGTTTGTAGAGGAACACTGCCATGCTCCTCACCATTCAATGTAGAAGAGACACATGTTAACCATATAGGCTCTGAAGTTGCTAAAACTAAGAGGAGCTCATTCAACGGATGGGAAATTGTTATCATCTTTGTCCATAGTTATTACATTAAGTAACATAGGGTAACCAACATATTCAAAAAGTTACAACACATCTCTATATCTCCAAGTTGCGATGTGGCCTGAAGTCGTTCATAGGCTTTTTGAACTACAATAATTTTTTTCTCTTCCTTTTAGATTTTTATCAAGATGGTATTTCATAGCTAGCTTCAGATATTGTTGTTTGAAATTTTCTTCATCTACACGTCCAATGAGCTTACCTTTAATACTTCCATGTTTTTGCATGAAAATATCAAATTCATCTAAAATAACCCTTCATGTTGAAGACTATAAGTCATTAGACTCATGTTGTACTCTTCTCCTCCTAACCCTCATGGTGTTCACTATTCTCATACTTCTAGAGTCAATGCAATGTGGAGATTTGCTAACATCAATATAAATTGGGCATGTTTTGATGTTTGGTCTTGTCTCTATATGGAATTTTTACTCAACCTGCATAGTCCACTCACTTATATGTTGACAATCAAAAGCTTCCCTTAAATAAATTTCACACATATTAGAACTTGAATTTCCACCGTGACTAATTTTAACCCAATACCAAATAATAGTTGCATCATTGCATCAACCCATGTCCATTTGATAATTTTTCTTCTAGCTGGTTACCAATAGTGGTTGCCGCATTTTCCAAGGATTTACGTACAATGTATATGACAATAGGAAGACCCTCAACCTTCATAGAACTAAGCAAAATAGCAACACCACCGCAAGTACATGGAGAAACCAGGGTTGCACGTTTTTTTCACTTTCATTTACGTCAAGAAGCATATCATTTCCTCCTAACTCAGTAATAATGCTCTCCAATCCCATCTACAGGTCCAATATTGTACGATTTTTCTTATCAGTGTTCTCTAGTAGGGTTGGAGCATCAAACATAGACTTTGGGGCATCTTCCCTTAAGCGTTAGATCTCATCCTCCCGGATTTTCAATTGTAAATACAGACTTTCTATTTCTGCAATGAGCCCTTATGATAGTTGATGCAATTCCTAATATCTCCTTATTGTGTTTGAGAATTCAGCCACAACATTCTCATGATAAGATTCCAAACTCTAAAATTTTGTCTATTTTTGGTATATATCATTTTCCATTTCCTCCAATTCCCTATAAAGGTTTTACAATACTTAGTTTTTGGTTGATAATGCATCATGTAGTGACGTGATCTCTTCTTACATCACATTAGGAGATGCCTCATGTGTTTTGGGCTGATCTACACTCAGTTGCAAAGATTCAATGTGGCTTTCCAACTCATAAAATTTTCCCTTGTCAACATCACTCATTCTTGTAATATCGGTTGCAACAACTTTAGCATCCAATAATTTTCTCTTTGGCTCCCCACAAATCCTTAAGTTTTCTACCTCCCTTGATTCTCCTTGTTGGAATATCTCATTTGCTATATTCAAAACATCTATGATCATATTCAACAGTAAGTCTTCAGCTGCTATCAAATTCACTTTCTTTGTGGATTGCAAACCAAAAGTCTTTTTTAGTGCTAAAAAGACTATATTAAAGGTTGTTGTTATTTCCTCACTAGAACTAGAGTTATATGAGCTAACATGTCATTTCCAATTATGCGTTTCTAACATAGAATTAATGCATACATTATGTAAAACAATAATGTTGTCACGAAACATAAATATCTCATTGTCTTTGTCTTTAATATGAGCTTCAAGATTGGAAAGTTTTAACTTTGGAGACTACAAATATTCCACCACAGTTAAAACACCTCGTCTAGTACTCTTTGATAGTTGTGACAAGACAATGGCCTCCCGGTCAAAAGTACAAGAATTCTCTTCAAATCCTTATTTAAAGAGTTCAAGATCCATGGTATATTCATCCAACACATTTTCTAGATGATTTGGGAGCTTTTCAACCATTTGTCCTTTTTGGAGGTTACCATTCTCTACCAAATGATTAAGATGCTCATCTAGTTATGTTCGTACAATAACTTCATTTTCCAAATACTTCCCCTTTTCATCAAACTTATAAATACACTCTTCTGGAATGGTTCTGATTTTTTCAATCCAAGTGTTGGATACATTTTCCTTTATGCAGGTTTGATCATTCTTACATGGATTGGTAAATTCTATAATATCTTCTTCTTCTTCTATTCACCCAAAAATTGTTTGAATGTGAGGACATCTTGAATTTTTGTAGGAAGAGAGCAGTACTCATTAATGTTGGTGAGGATTACATATACACTTGGTGAGTCATTCTTATGAAGACACACACTTACTCTTGGAAGGAAAGTGGGTAGTCGCCTTCCCTCCATAATTCTCAACTGTTTCTCAACCCACAAAATTAACATGTAATTGAATTTTTATCATGAAATTTGCACAAGGGTCAACGATCCAATAGGATGGTAGGAAAACCAACTCTGATACCATTGTATTTCCCCCTTTATATAATGGGCCAATTCTAGTAGAGAATGAATGCACACATTTGCTAAAATCTTTAATTTTTTTCTTTAAGGAATTATTACAACACTTTGCAAGCAATAGTTTCCTATTTGGCATGAATACAAGAAGAAATTTAATGCAATAAATCAAGAGATTACCACATAGAACATAATTTTCCAACTGAACACCAATTAACCCAACCAAATATTTATTATATATGAGATTTCATATATAATGCATTAATGGAACTTGCAAACTACTATAATATTTTGTATAGTTTGGTTGCAAGGATGAGTGCAACTCAACTATCACAAGGTTACTTCAGTTGCCTCTAGTAAGCTAGGCCTATTCAATGAAATTATGCCTTCCTCCAAAACAAACCCAACAATTTAACCTTGCTGCCACCACAAAATTCAAGTGTTGCTACAATGATGAAGTGTGTCTCCTTCAGCACCCACGATCACCTACAAATAAATTTCTCCAATTGCGAACCTGTGAGGAATCTAGATGATCCCTCCTTATTGACCAGCTAGGGTGGATAGTTTCACCACCAAAACTAATCTTAACCAGCTAGGGTGGATTAGTCTTACCACCAAAACTGATTCTCTTGAGGGTTTCACACCCTTTACTCATAGCTTCAATAACCCACTAAAGTCAATTTAAAATAATAACCAATACCCAAAAGTGAGTTCTAATTTTCCTTTTACAACTTTTATCATTAGAATACCATGGGTCATCAAAATGCCATGGGTTAGTACCATGGTTCATCAAAATACCATTGATCTCCCCTTTTTACAGTTCTCTCGCTCAATAATATAAAGTGATTTTATAAAGTTTTTAGTTTTTTTCCCATAATCACTTAATAACATCAATTTAATTTAATTATTTCTCCGAAGTAACATCAAATAATTAATTCAGTTGATCACCTTTTTACTTACTATAGCCTACAAGAATCAAATAAGCTACTAATCGATCCCTTGGAGTGATCACTCAAAAAGGGACATTACAAATAACGCTTCATAACATTTATATTTCTTTTATTTGCCTTGTCATACCACGAGGGGCATAATTTCCCCTTATAAGTGTTGCCATCCCTTGAGTCAATTTGTATTATTAGGAAATTAGTTAAGGTAGCATTTTCCAGATCCTAACCATACTGTTGGACACCTAATCCTCAATGGGTTAGTGTGGAAGCCGAATGGACAAAAGGAGTCCAAGAGACCTTGGGATGTGAACCCCAACGGTCACATAATGTACTATATATGTATATCATTTGTCAATAAAAGTGTACTGTATGTTTTATCTTTCTTATTCCTTTGTTGTCCATGTGTGTTTAACATGGTATCAGAGCAGGCGTATTCCTGCCCTGCATAATTAATTTGAGCCATTTGTTTATGGCCTTTCTGTGCAGTTTATTTCTGCCATATTCACTTGAACGTTTCTCTGCCTCACTGCCCATGAACGTTCCTGAAAGAAGTGCTGTCCATTATTCTCTGTGCATTATTCCCTGACCAGCGCTATCCAACCTGCACTGCCTCTGTCATAACGCATCTCTCCATTTTTTGTCCAGACAGAAGCAAATTTTTGTGAATAGCGCTGCCCTACTATGGTACTGACTTTTTATTCACCTACTGCCATACTGCGCTGCTCACCTTCTGCAATATCCCAACATCTCATAATACCATCTGGACGTTGCCAGAGGCGTTGGACGTGAATGCTACATTCTTTTTCGTTTGAACGCAGATCTGAGATAACCCAAGTCTGAAGGAGACTTTACATTCATTCGTGTAAGTTGCGAGGTGAGGAATGAGGTTGTGTGATTGTCCCTCTGTTCTCTGCCATATTTTGTCGATTCAAATCCCCTGGAGTTTATTTTAGCACTAGGTGTTCCTGCATCGCATCTCTTCATCGTGAGTCATATCTCCTATCTGTGCATCGTATTTCTCCACTGAGGGTCGTATGTCTTTACTGCTTCTTACCAGCCCATATAAAGAATCTGAAAGCTGGGTTCCCAGCGGCACTGCATCGGTTTAACACTTGCACTACAAGTTCAGCCCTTTTGGAGACCAATTTCCTTGTCTTTTGTATCAATCAGAGTATCCAACCTTTAATGGATGTTCTTCTCCATTGTCTGGTCTTTCGTTTACCACATTACCGTAACTAATCATGTTCTGCTCAACTCTTTCATTCACCGCATTACGTAACTAACGAGGGTGAAACTAGCATTGCTCCGCTTGCTGTGAGTTATGCAATTGCTCGGACTGCCCCTTTCTTTCAGTTATGCAATTTCTTAGAGAAGCTTGACATGGGTGCCAGCAATAATAGTTGTTCAGTCTCCACTTCCACAGGATTGAATGATTTTTGCAACTCCGAAATCAGCTAAGCGCGGCTCGCAATCTTCATCTAACAGTATATTACTGGATTTGACATCTCTGTGGATAATTGCAGGAACGCAGTCATTGTGAAAATAAGCCAATCCAAGCTCTATTTTGTAGCGTGTCTGCGAAGTTGATGAGAATATCTTGAAATAATTTGAATCATTATACAATGAACTGACAGATACCCAGGTTGCTTTTGTATCTTCTGCATTGTTTAGAAACTTAATTGACCTGCTTACCAGAACCAGTATTCCATTTCTGTGCGAATCCTGTAAATCCATTGTTTTGATCTCCACTTTAAACCTAGGGTGGTCTGGAGAAGTAGCAAGTGAAAGAATTTGATCGCTCAGGGAAGGAACCGGTGGGAGCTCGAGGAGAAGAGACTTGGGATCGAATCCCATTCCATTCCAACAAGTGATATCGAACAAAAAAAGCGACGGAAAAGGTCGTGCAAATTGATGATAAGCTCGTCGTCGGAAGCACTGCGAAGCAGGGGAAGAAGTCTATCGTGCACAAAGGAGATAGTAGAACGAATCAAATAATTACGAAAGTTTGTGGAGTGGAGTGCCGACGTACTGAGACTGTTGAAGTGGTTAAAAAAAGTGGTCGTCCTGCAAGAAAAGATTATTATCCCCGAACATATCGTCGAATACGCTCTTCAGGTTGTTGCTCTTCACAAAGTTATGGAATCTAGTCTTCAGCATATACTCCAAATTTCCTGGATCTGCAGTTAATACCCTATTCATCCATGGGAGTTGCAGAATGAAAGTTGCTCCACTAAAATTGAGTAGATGAATGACCCAATCGTGCAGATGCTTAAAATTCCAAACCAGCGAAGGAAGCATGCCGAGAAGTGGACCCTTGAATGGCAGTTTCATCTTCCAAATCGTGGTCCTCCGTAAAAACGTTGGGATCAAGATGCATGAGATGAGTATGAAGGCCATTTCTCAGAAGCCAATATTACTCAACATCCATACATTCCGAACAATTCCATAGTAGTGAACGGAACGGGCTGCTGGCCGTTCAACGTTTAGAATGACAATCTCCATGTAACGTGTACCCCCTAGAATGCTCTGTAAGTTCAATGTACACCCCAACATACAGAACTTCCTCTCTTTGCCCTACTCTATCTGCTGGGCAAAGCAGTTGATTGCGTGATCCGAGAACTTCTCCAGTATTTTTTCTCCCATGATCCTTTGTACAGGGTGCCAAGAGCAGTAATCTCCAAACCGTCACGTACTCCTCGGTTGTCCATCTTCTGTGGTGGAAGATAAAATCAACAACTGAAGCTATTCTCTCATGTTATATGCATAGCGGGTGGGCTGGTTGGCCTACAACCATACGGTAGTGAAACTCATCTCAGCATTTAATTTAAGGTCTTCATTTTTGGTGAGACAATGGCCAAAATTAATTATTTTTTAGAGCTATTGAGCACATTAATGTTGTCTATTGTTGAAGGCACGGTGAAGGTTAACAAAGGCACTCTCTTTGACATCCAAACCTCTCTGCAAAATGCACAGGAAAATATTGAGTTTTTGCAGCTGGAAACAAAGCTACAACAGGAAGAATTACAGCAGTGGAGTCATTATTCTGAACTTGTTTCTGTTCAGAAGATTGAAATGGACTCCCATAAGCAGCAAGTTGATTCAGATCTAGTGCCCTATGAAGTCACAGAATTGCATGCAGATGCAGAAACTCAGTCTGCACTTCCCAAGCCCATCATCAGACCTTGGGAACAGCTTGTCCACAACAAGCACAGAACCAGTCTTGGATATGACAAGGACTTGTCCTTTCATATTTCAGACGACTCAAAGCCCATTCAGTTTCAGAGTGCTGGTTTCATTAATGATAGTTCACCTTCTCCTTATGACAGTTCAGTTCCAGCTGTTCCAGACTCTACCCTTCTTCCACAGCAGCAACAACAACAGCAGATCGTGAAATGCCAACACTGTGATCGAGTTGGCCATCTGAAAGATCACTGTTTTGATCTTCATCCATGTAAGCACTGCCATAAAACCACCCATTCTTCAAACAGATGCTTCAACAACAAACATCTTGCAAGAACAAAGATTCATCTAGGATGGATCGCTTCTTGGCAATGGGCATCAACAACCAAGAAGATATTTCAAACACATGTCAGAACTTGTTCCAGAATATTGAATAGTCTTGCAGTTGAGTTTTCTCCATCTTCTCACCTTGTATTTGACAGGGGGGAAATGATGTTCATCTACAAGCTTCAAAGCCACATCAAGCGAGCCTGAGCCACAACCTGCCACACCAGTTTCAGAGTTTTAGCCAAAGACACAGATGCCCGTGAACATGCCTTCAGTTGACAATCTGGGACACTTCCTCTAGCAGAAGACTTCAGCTTCTTGCTTGTTTTGGAAGAGTTCCGAGAGCAAAATTGAGAACACTTCCTCTAGCAGAAGACTCCAGCTTCTTGCCAGTTTTGGAAGAGTTCCAGGAATTGCATTAAGCATTCCAGAGTTGTTGGTCATCCTTAAACCATCATAGGTTGAGACTTCCCTTTCAGGTTGAAGTTTTACCTTTTATGCGGGGTGAGACCTCCCTTTTATGGTTGAAGGTTTCCCTCTTTAAAACAATAGGATCACTTCCTCTAGCAGAAGACTTCAGCTTCTTGCCAGTTTTGGAAGAGTTCTGGGAACTTCACTAAGCGTTCCAGTGTTGGTGGCCATCCTTAAACCACCGCCCTATTATACCAACATTTCAGAGAGCACATT
>APFE030718201.1:11777-40048 GCA_000404065.3 Pinus taeda | reverse complement strand
CGGGCTACTAGGCCTCCTCCTCTACGACACATTCCTCGAACTTCTGTTCGGACTTTCGCATGGATAGGTATCCGGCTACAAGAAGTGGACGGGGCAAGGGCAGAGGCCCGCACAATTTGGCAGCGAGCTCCCTCAATACTGTGACTAACAACGCTCGGCTTCAGTTCCCCTACAGTCATGGCAATTTCTCCTTCATGGCCTCTGTTACCATAGAGCTTAAAGAGATCAATTCTGTTCAGGTAGCAGGTTCCCTTGGGGCGACGACGGAAAGGCTGGTAGAAGACGGACTTGGTACCATACAGATGAACTTTGAGTCGAGCAAGGCTTCAGGGTCAGGCAAAAACACAGCTTCCCAAATTATGAATTCACTGGCGGGCCCGAGTGTTCCTACAGGTGGAGGTTCTACAAGCATAAAGGGATACCCCTTTGAGGACGAAGATGATTACAAGTATGGCTGCCGCATCATCGAAGAGCAGCCCGACCCCTCCAATGACGCTTAATCAGGTTTGTGCTCTTCGGTTTTTTGGGAATTTAGTATGTTCAAGGATATTCACTTATCACTAGCCTTACTGTCATGATAAATGCTCTAGCTCTAACCGCCAGCTTCCCTTGTGTGGGGGGCACTCTGCTAGTCTATGGTTTCTGGTCTCGGTTGCAGTCTCAGTTGCTTCTGAAGTTTGTACTCAAATTTGTGTTCCAGGCAGTGTCTCTCAGTTCATTCGACATGGTCTAGTTTTCCTGGTACTGTTGTCATATGGCCCCTGCTTAATTTTTAGTTCTATGTACAACAATGGGGGTTTTCTGATTTTTTGCATCAGTCAGGGTCAGGTTCTTGGTAGTCCTTCAGGGCAATACTCAGATGGGTATTCATTGAGTATTGATCAGCTATGCTTTGTAAACATGCCGAATCTACGGGCTAGCTTTCATGAGGCCATGGCCTCGTGCTGTGTTGTTGACTGTAAAAAATTATTATAAACATTATAGAAGGTAGACATATCTAAAAACAAATTAAAGGGGAAGATGAGAAATAAAAACGTTAATCATTTATTGCTGTTTAGGCTGAATTTAATTTTTAATAGTTTATTATTATTTTCTTTAACTTTAGAATCTTACTTATAAAATAGTTTATATTTTAATAAATTCTAACCTCTAAATCCCGTAACTTCTCTTGACACCACTGTTCTTAAAAAGAGATTGTATCGTATTTATCTTTTTCTTTGTTTCTTGTTCATTGTGTTTAAAAAGGATGTATAACAATTGGAAATAGCATTAAAAATAATTAACTAACTTATTATTATTTATGAATATAAATATTATTTTTTAATTAATTGATATTAATAGAATTTAAATTTAATAAAAGTAACAATGTTATATTTAACTCAAGGACTAATATTAAAAATACTATGAATAACATTATATCCTATGAATATGAACCCTTAGATTAATAAACTAAAGGGATTGATATTATAAACCCAAAGAAATAATAAACTCAAGAGATTTGTTCTAAAAGCCCAAGGGAATAATATTAGACCTAAGGGAAGATATCATATAATTAAATATCCTTCCTCAATATCTATATTATCAAATAAAGCATAGGCATATAGACATGTTTTTATCCCTAACACTTATACATTTGAGAGATGACAAAATGCAATAGTTAAATGATGCAGAGGTACTAATTTAAACAAATTGTTTAATTAGCTAATCTCAGTTACGATAATAACTTTCCAGGGGCTATTAAGGAGATCAATACTCAACCTAGCCTTACTTAGTATTTTTTTTTTTTTTTTTTATCTCAAATAATGAAGAATAACAAAAATGATTACAACAAAGGAGACTCCACATGAACACAATGCTGCTAGAAATGAAGCCATAAAGTCTTATTACTTCAAGATTTCCAAACAATAATGTCCTTCATTAATATCAAAGTTTCACCTTCTTTACTTAAAATTACTATATAATATATATCTATATATATAGAGAGAGAGAGAGAAGAGAGAGAGAGAGAGAGAATCTAATGTTTTACAACGTTTTACATAAAATATGTTTTATCCAAAATAATTTGGATACTTCTAATTAATACAACTCAAAATAGAAAATTTGGCATTGATTTGCTAGAATTTGTACTTATTCTATTGGAAATACTAAGAGACGAGTGAATTTGATTGCCTCCATTGCCAACTTGTGATGAAGAATACTATTGTTGTAGTCATTCCTAATTGGTGAATCTGGATGTAGTGGGAATTAAATAGGTGGTTGATTCAACAATTCTTTGTATTCTTCCTATTCGATTCTTGATATTAATATGTATTTCTCTTGAGTTGAGTTTGTGGTGGGGTGCACCAGAAGATGGTAGGTGGGTCGCTCTTCATCGCTAAAATTCGAATTTCAAAAAATATTGAATGTCATTAGTATAGTATCAATGTTAGTAGTAAGCACATCAATGCAATTGGTTTGTTGAAATTACATTATACCAAACAATTATTACCATCATTGATCCAAGATTGTGGTTGGAAGATTCCATGTTCTAAATGGCAAGGTGAAGAGGCTATCCATTTTCATCTACCAACCACTTGTTATACCAAACAATTGTTACCATCATTGATCCAAGATTTCGGTTGGAAGATTCCATGTTCTAAATGGCAAGGTGAAGAGGATATCCATTTTCATCTACCAACCACTTGTGATATGCTGCTTTTGATAAGAGCTTCCAATACTTTTTGAAATGGAGGAATATTTTCTACAACTGAACTCGATTCTGAATCAAGATTCTGTGAATTTGGATACATTTTTATTTAAATTGACATGGAAAAAAAAAATCAATTAGATAATCGAAACATAAATAAATTCTAAACTTACCAGATATGGAAAGGGAGAACTCCGTGAAGGACTTTGATCAATAAAATGGAATGACTTGGAATTTGAAGAATTTTTCATTTGATATTATTGAGATTTTGTCCCTGCATTTGAAATAATATTTTGTGTGCATATTTAAAATTAATCTCAAGAACCATATAACTATAATCTAAATTTCAATATAGTTTTCAAACCATTTTTCAAGAATAAGAGGACTTTAAGCGAAAAATGTATACTATGAACTATTGTAATTCATGTGGATGTGTCTTAAAGGATAATTTAAGATTAATACGTTATTTTACGTGAAAATAAACTTTAAAATAGCTTTTAAACTCGACCGATGTGCACTGATAAGTTTAAATAATACCAACATCGAGGCATTCAAATCATACTCGCACTGGTTTCTAGCATTCCGATTTTTATTTTTATCATATCGATGATCTTGTACAAAATGCATTTGATGTTTTTCAAACAAAAATAACACCAGTACTCCCCTCTTTCCCTATTTTAGAAAATAAAAACGAATTCAACAATATCGATTCTCTTATAACAATTACAATATTGATGCTTTTAAATACAAACAACACAGTTGTGTTAAAAAAATTAATCACATTGTTTTGGGATTTCGATTTTCTTTTGTATTATTTCTGTGTGTTGAAAAAAATTGGTACCTCGACAATGTCGATGCGCTTGAATATCAAACACAACTATTTTAGGATAAATTGAAGAAAAAATGATTTTTTTTTCTTTTTTTTTTTTTTAAATTCAAAAACTGGCAGCAATTGATTTTTCGAAATCTAATTTCATAAAGTATTTTAAATAGTAAGAAGTTATTCACTATTTGATTATTTTTCTCAAGATTTCGAAAGAGTGTTTTGCAAGAGAGGCATACCAGGAGCACTGTGCAACAACAAAATACTTTGGAGTAGCAGTAATATTCAGAATATCAAAATTTGAAAGATATGGTGATTCACTCAAAACCCTATATAGTAAAAATTTTAAACTATATTATTTATTTTACTAGAATTTTTTCACATTTCTATTAGGGTTTAATGAACAAGAGAACATAGCAAAGATAGACATACCAAGAAGCATTGTCGAGTAGCAAAGTATTTTGGAACCGAAAGAAAGATTAGAATTTTGAAAGGTATGGTGACTCACTCAAAACTTGTGGATAATAAAAAGTTTAAATTTACGTTAAATTTATTTACAATTTTTGCCTAGGTTTAATTCCACAATTCCAGGAGAGAAAAAAAAATAAAATCAAAAAACCCTGTGTAATAAAAACCTTTACTATAATAAAATTTGTACATGAATCTCTGTTCCTATTTAAATTTAATTAAATTCAGAATAATAATAATAATAATAATAATAATCAATACTTCCCTTAAACCCTTGCTTCTCCCTGCAATATTTCACCTTAGTGTTTAAGTTCCTCTACCACTTCACAATTAAGTCTTTTCATTTTAGGAATTTAATAATTAATGGGTTTGTGTACTTACTATATATAGGGTGTTTGACAAGTAAAGTAGGGGAATCACTTATTGAATTAAGCCCTGTCCATTTTTTTAAAATGGATTAATGTTCTACGGTGTGCCCTGTGTAGTACAACACACTAGTGTAATATAACACACCAACATACATCTTCCAAATAGTACTGTTAAATCATTACGGTGTGTTTAGCATTACAAATTGCATCATCATAATTTAAATTTTTTTAAAAATAATCATTTTCCTTGACAATGTTGAACAATTAAACGTTCAATGCATTTAATGGGATAAACACACTGATGCGTTTATTTAGATAGATGCACCAGTTACCAGGGCTCTTTTTGGTTGAAAATTATTTGATTTATTTATAAAATATATTTAATGACTTATGTATTGAATGGTACATGTTGCATTTTGATAAAAAAAAAATCAAATAGTGTAAAGTAACAAAAATATTGATCGGCGCAATGATGTTAGGCCCCTATAATAGTAGTGATTCCCCCATTACTATTGTCATTATATCCCTTATTGTTATTACTGTGCCCCTATTGTCCCCATATTGTTATTAGTATGCCCCATAGAAACCCACTATTGTTATTTTTGTGCCTTTATGTTATTACTATTATGTCGGTTTGATTATATTGTGACCCATTAGACTCCTATATATAGAATGGAGGTTTAGTCATTTGTATCATCCAAGAATTGTTCATTTGTGTAATGTAAAGGAGTTTGCCCCCTCAAAGAGGCTAAATTCTAAGGTGTTGATCTATCTTTTCTATCTTTTTGTGAGCTGGTTTATTAACATTTGGTATCAGAGCTTTGGATTCTAGGGCTTCACTGCTCCAAACAAGTCATCGCGGAATTTTTGCTATAACTTTTTTCTACGAAGTTTTAGAAGCCATAAAAAAAAAATTTATTTGAGCCGAAATCGTTAATAACGTCGAGTCCAAATTTCAGAGCTTGTCTCACTATATAGGCGGAGATATGATATGAGGAAATTAAGGTTTTTTACAGACTCCTAAATTACATTCCAAACAAGTGACCTGGGGAAAATAGTCATAACTTTTGTTTTCAGCATCAGATTGAAATTTCGTAAGAAGTTTCAGAAAGAGGATGGCCTGTAGTTTTCTGTGTATTTTTTTTAGGTACTAAGGTCAAAACAGTGATACGTGGCATGTCATATAAGTTTGCTCTCCTAAACTAGTCTAAAATCAGGTCACCATGGGAAATTTGGCATAACTCTTCCTTGGAGAATCCAATCTTAATCAGATTTCCGGGGTTAGAAAGAGGACTCAAAGGGCTACCGCAGGAAAAGATTTCAAATATTCAAGATCCGCAGTTACAGAGATACAACAGATTCAATATTGAGCTCTTACAAAGTGAAAAAAAAGTGCGTAGTATTTTTAAAATTTTGCATAAGGTTGGTTTGAAAAATTAGTTTCAAGGATTTTTTTGGGATGGCCTTAAATCGGATATTCAAAAGTTTGTGGAAGAATGTTTGGTTTGCCCGCAAAATAAAGTTGAAACAATTAAGATCCTAGGTTTATTACAACCTTTATCTATTCCAAGCCAACATTGGGAGGAGGTTTCAATGGATTTTATCACAGGTTTACCCAAGTCCGAAGGAAAGTGTGTCATCATGGTGGTAGTTGACAGACTTACCAAGTATGTACACTTTTGTGCATTATCACATCCATTTTAATCCAACACAGTCTCTACCGCATTTATGAAAACAATTCAAAAACTACATGGAAACCCAAAGATTATTGTAAGCGACAGAGATCCCATTTTCACTGGAAATTTTTGGACAAAATTATTTTCTTGTCTTGGTACTCAGTTAGCTCATAGCTCATTTTATCATCCTCAATTTAATGGAAAAAATGAGATAGTAAACAAATGTTTGGAAGGATATCTTTGTTACTTTGTATATGATAAACAAACACAATGGGTCAAATCGTTGCCTCTAGCTGAATTGGGGTATAACACTTCCTTCTATATTGTAGCAAAAATGACCCCATTTATGGCACTTTATGGATATCATCCACTATCCATCACCTCATATTTAAGAGAAAATTCTAAGGTTCAAGCAGTGGAACATCACATTGAGCATCAACAACAAGTTCTCCAACTCTTAAAGGATAATCTCATGTTGGCGCAAAATAGAATGATACAACAAGCAGATCAACATCGCAATGAAAAAAGTTTTGATGTAGGTGACTGGGTATTACTATGGCTACAACCATATAAACAAATGTCCCTCAAGCAAGTTAAGAAGGATAATAAATTATCACCAAAGTAGTATGATCCATACAAGGTGTTGCATAATACTAATACTATGGCATAGAAATTTGAGCTTCCTACAACTTCTCGAGTGCACCCAATTTTCCATGTTTCATGTTTAAAGAAGGTTATAGGTGACAAGCTCCCAGTTTAAACAATATTGCTAGAACTTGATAAGAAAGGAAAAATCATATTGGAATCGGAAGCAGTCACAGAAACAAGAACTCAACATCTACGAAATCGATCAATTTCAGAGTATGTCATCAAGTGGAAGAACTTATCCACTGAAGATTCCATATGGGAGGATGAGAATTTTATACAAAAGCATCCATAACTACTCAAGCATTGAGGTCAACGCTTTTCGGAAGGAGAGGGGCATGTTAGGCCCCTATAATACTACTGATTCCCCCATTACTAGTGTCATTATATCCCTTATCATTATTATTGTGCTCCTATTGTCTCCATATTTTTATTAGTATGCCCCATAGAAACCTACTATTGCTATTTTTGTGCCCTTATGTTATTACTGTTATATCAACTTGATTATGCTGTGACCCCTTAGACTCGTATATGTAGAAGGGAGGTTTAGTCATTTGTATCATTCAAGAATTGTTCATTTGTTTAATGTAAAGGAGGTTTCCCTCTCGAAGAGGCTAAATTCTAAAGCGTTGATCTATCTTTTCTATCTTTTTGTGAGTTGGTTTCCTAACAAATGATAACACATTGAAAAAAGCAGAGAATACAAGTTCTTTGTAAATTCTTTACAAAATTAATATGTTTGAACTACATGTAAGTTTAACTAATTTGTATTGATTAGTGTGTGTCACACAGAGGCAAAAAATAAAGAAGATCGATAAGATTATTTCTAATCTAAGTGTAGAAGAGTGTAAAAGCTTGATAGAAAAATTACAGATAGATGAATGAGGTGAATGAAAAAATACTATTCAATATGAGTTTTTTTTTTATTTTAATTTTCATTAATAATATACTTAATAATATTAGATAATATGTTGCAAATAATCTATTAATTCATATACGTTTAATGTTATATAGGGAGCAACAACAAAGGAAAAAATCAATGTCATTCTAAAAAAAAATTATAGACATATAAATGATGATGAATTAGTCCTTATATCATCTAGAGTGGTGTTGGAGGTTAATGAAAGGGGGGGTGATATTTTTTACAAAACTATGAAGGATCTAGTGGAACAAACATATAAATGTACTTTCTACTTACAATACAAAAAAATCAATCCAATAATTTTAAGAACCAAATTATATCTAAACTACATGAAGTGTTTCTAAAGCAATGGTCAATGAGATATGTGAAACTTGCAATAATGAAAATATACAACAATAGCAAAAGAATCATTCAAAAGGTAATATTCCCAATTAGAATAATTTTCAAGAATTATATGTATATATTACTACAAACCATGAACATTTATTAATATAAATTTTGTTGTATTTAGTTTTTATATATCAATATAAAAATAGTTTATTATTTTTTTCACGAAGAATATGAAAATCCCCTACACCTGCAGTACTCTTTCAACCGCTTATAGTGAGGTGCGGCACTACCAATCATTTTCTTTTCGCCAATACTTACAATTGTAGACTACGCCTAACCACTTATCCTACTTAGTTTGTGTTTCGCAACCAAGTAATTATTTCTTTATCCTTTATACAAGTGAAGCCCATAAAATTCACATAAACAACATTATACAATAGAAATGCACAACAATATAAAGGGAGGGGCAACTCCCTGCAATATGAGTATGCCCGAATCAATATATTATATAATCTTCTTTTACAAGTAAAAGTTAAATCTTGGGAAACCCCAAATTTACACTTAGCCAATTTCCCAACTTCGACAAACTCATTTGCCCAGCTCGTCGGCACCTCCGCATGGTCGCCACACGACTCACCAACCCTTTGTTCACCTCGTTGCGTGATCGTGTTGTTTGCCCAACTTGGGCGCGTCTCGTCATAACCAAGTCGCCTCACATGAGCGCCTTCGCACGAGTCACACCTCCGTTCACAATCTCAAAACTTCATTGTTTTCACTGTTTCAGTGTGCACGGCACGCCCTACCCAAGTCACCCGTCCGCACGATTATTCATTTCGGCGTGCACAGCGTGACGTCACCTGGCCGTCCCTTCGCACGTCCACCCGTTCACCCAACTCGTTCGCCAAAGTCGCCACACAGCCGCCCGTCCGCACATCCACCTAACTCATTCACCCAAACTCATTCACCCGAGTCGCCACACTACTTTGCCTGGGTCACCCGAACGACCTCACCCGGGTTGCCACACAACTTCACCAGGGTCACCCGAACGACCCCACCCGGCTTGCCCGAATGACCTCACCTGGTTCTGCCTGAACGACCTGAACGACTTCCCTGAACGATCTGAATGATTTTCCTGAACGACTTTTCTGAACGATCGGAACGAACTTCCTGAACGACTTCTCGAACGAATTCTCGAACGAATTTTCTGATCGAGTTTTCCACCCAAGTTCCGCCCATCGTACGGGCTCATCCACGCACTGCAGAAATCCTTGTTCAAACTTGTGTTGAACGAATGATGGTCGTTTTTCTTCAAACGCCCTCTAATATATACAGGCGGGTGGCGGGTTATGTCACCCGGCCGACCCACACCAAATGCCCAAGCCGACTTGTTCAACATGTGTTGTCTCACCCAAGAGGAGGGTTGGCCTCCCCAACTCATGGGACCGCCCCCTCAACTCGCCCAACACCTTATAAACTTGTTTCTTGGTTCGTTTCGTTTCACATTTCGCACGTCCTTTGCACGGTGGAGTCGCCCTGCCCGTCGCACGAATCGTAGGTCCTAAAATCCTCCCCCACTGGAAGTCATTGTCGTCCTCGACAATATCTCATCTCGGCAACCATCTGTCACCAAGATCACCATACCAAGGTATACTCCCCATCGGTATGTCATACATTGGAAATCATCTCAATCCATGACCATCGACTACCCTGTCACAATCTCCACATGCTGCTCCCCATCATGGAAGGTTGGTCCCTCCATCTCAAGTTACATGCTTCCTGCAACATCTCATGTCGACCTCATCATGTGTCGTCCTCATGTGAACTACTGCCATGATACTCCAACACAATGCTAACACATCTCTCTGTACACTGCTAGCCCTCATGTTTGAACTAGTTGGGTAGCTAATCCAACTATTATGCTCAAACCATGAGAATGCACATCCTCATGTCACCATCAGTTGTTTTTCAGAACATCCCGTGACATGATCAACTCGATCAAGAATCCATCCCTATATAAGTGTAAGCCATGCTCAGGCCCATGAAATAGCCCTCATCTCATCTGCAACATGTTGTCCATGATGTCTGGTACTAATGTGATGCATGAAATTAGCCACATCTACCCCAACATCATCATCCATCAGAAAAACATCCATCTCCTCAAAGTGAAGAGATCATCTCATCAACCCGACTCTCGATGTGCCACATCCAAGTCCATGAAGAAACCTCCATCATATCTGCAATGTGCCATCCCTCAAGTCTGCCATAGAAACAAGTATACACCTGTCTCATCTATCCATGTGTCAAAAGTGATTAAGTCTCGGCTCAACTCATGCCCAAGTGTTGCCACCAAGGCATCATCATTGTTGTAACTCCATCACTCCAAAGTGTCTCATATCGATCCTCCACATCAAGTCACTCTTTCAAGCCATTCCCACACATGTATTTGATAGTATGCACCCCATCTTGCTTCAAAGTCTCTGACCTCAACTCCTCAATGCATCAGATCCTCTAAGTCCACCATATATGAAGTCCCTAAAAGTCACAACCTCATGTCATCATGAGCTTCATGAGTCATCTCCAACCAACATCTCAACAAGCATACAAGTCTCGGCCCAAAGGTCTTTGCGAGATGCCTCAGCTCTCCATGTAGTAGGAATGCTCCATAGTCTGCTCACAACTCCATCCAAGTCCATGGCCTTTTTGTACATAAGTGCACCTCTCCATCGGCTCATAAGTAAAACATCTCCATGTCACATCAGCAGATCCACCTGCACAACATCCCTGTCTTGGCACTCCTCATTAGATGCCCATAAGTGACATCTCTACAAGTGCTCTTGCACAATGTCCCTACATAAGACTGCCATGCTCCATGTCTCCAACCTGATGTCCATGACTAAGTTGCCCATGTAGTCCAACCATGTAGACCCATCACAACAATTGATCATCCTCATCCAAGTCTGCAATTTTCGGTCTAGTGAACTTGGTCACCCAACCATATCATCATCATCACAAGTCCCTTCCATCATAGCTCCCCAACTAAAGGTTCCACCAAGACTTTCTCTTGGTCTCAACCATGAGAATTCCACCCAAGTATCATCATACCCAAGTGTGTGCCCTACAATCTATCCATGAGTCATGTCGGGCACTTAGCTGATTCTCTATGTGGCTAAAGCATGACCCAATCCTCCGCAACGATCATCATGTTCCTCCCTTGTCACGGGCTTTTGTACCTTCTAACAAAAGGTCACAAACTCTCCCAACAAGTCCTGCAACAGTCAATGGTCCTTGCTTCTCCATACAAGGTCTCATCACAGACATCCATGGTAAGATGCTCCCCTGCATCAGCAAACTGATTTTGCTCTTCCCTGCATACGGTTCATCTCCCAAATGCTCAAGTGAAACACAAGTATCAATAGTACTTACATCATCATCATCATGAGGCTCCTCCATATGAGTATCCTCATTCACACATGTCTACAAATTGCATGATCCTGGTTCAACTTGATCAATCTCAAGTTCATCCTCCATAGTTGTTACATCTGCAACATCTTCAATCATCACGGCTTCCTCTTCCTTGTTAGCACAATCTGCGACTTCATCTTGCTTCATTGTCCAACCAAGTTGAATAAGTTCGTCTTCAAGATTCTTTTCCAAGGCTTCAAGTTCCTTTCGAATCCGGGGATTCTCTTTTTTCATCTACTTCAACTTGTATAAGGTAAGCAAGAGCTTCCCTTCACATTCTTCCAAACCTGCCATGCCTTGTCGTTCAGCTTGGTCCAAGCACTAAGCTTCACCTCTGCTAAACCTGTTTCACCATTCACCAGGTTCCCCTTGCAAGACTAAACCAGCTCTTGATTCTATCTGTCACCTGCAAAACTTGAACTTCCCTTCAAGTCTTTGGCCTTTGTAGAATTAGCTTCCTTCGTCTGCACTTCACTTGAATCAACTCTGATACCAACTGTCACGATAGTGCAGTAGGATCAGCACTTCATCGTCAACCAGGTCATTAGCCTGCTCTGATACCACTTGTCACGAAGTGCAGGTGTGTACCAACTTCACACTTCAACATCAGCACCACCTCCACGGCACTAGATATATCCAAAAAATGTACAAGAAAATTGTCAGAGAAATGGACATAATTGCATCATAGAAGGAGTTATTTCAACAAAAACGTGCTTCAAATGTATGTAAATATGATTGACTTGGTCCATGTAAAAAAAAATTAACATTAAATATTAATTTTCAAGTAGTTTCTTGTAGAAAAGAAATAAAATGGAACTCATTTAGCACATAAAACAAGACAACAAGGAAAAAAATGGTTGATTTCATAGTTTGTGAGTAATTTTTAATATTTCTTTATAACAACTCAAGGTTTAATTTTTGTATATTTTAAGTTGTTTTACAACAACCATCCTTGAATGGCTTCAAATAGGTGCTAACACACAAAGAAGAGTTATCTGAAGAATTGATTGACATTGGGTTAAATATGGATTGTGAGTATATATTGGCTTACAAAAAAGTAAATGTTGAATTTGTAAGTATCTATATTGTTTTACTTCTCTAAGTTTATAACTAATAAAACAAAACAACTCTTTATATTAAATCTATGATTTATAATGGCATTTAAAACATGTAGGAAACAAAGTAGGGAGCTACGTCAGTTAAAGACTTGTTGCAACAAGGCATAAGACTTGGTCTGGAAAGCATATGTACAATTTATGAATCATTCTTGTTATGGTACATTGCTATTTGATTTACATTGATGTATATTATTTATTTGAATGTTCATTATTCTCATTAATGTAGATACACTCATTATACTTTATTTTTATGTTTGGATATGAAACACAATCAATAAGACGAAAACAATCGATGCAACCAATAAAACAATGCTCCAAATAACCCAAGTCATGGAAGTAGCTTGAGCACTGACAACAATACCAACAAATAATGATGATCTATTTGGATATCAATGCAATCTATTGCATTTTTTGAAATAATTGAATGTAAAAATGAGACATTTTGTTTAATGTAATGGACATAATGTTCCAATTGAAAGATAAGGGCTTACCAATAAAAATCACATTTTGTGTGACAAAGGACCTCTTATTGATATATAATAAAATACATTTTAATTTATACTATTGTGTTGTCTAATGTCACTGTGAAATGTTACACCACTGATTCAATATTATAATGAAGAGATGCGAAATTTGAGAATATAATAAATTAATCCAAACGTCATAAACAAATACACTAATCAAATTTTAATTTATATGAATATTGTTATAAGATATATGTCGATTTTTCGATGAATAACATATTTAAAAAATTACAATAATTGCACTATCACAGGTCAATGTTTACAAAAATAGAAAATATCATACAAAAAACTCGTGTGTCCATAACATAACAACTAATGGTGCATTATGTTATATAAAAGCATCATGACGACATCCTTTTGCATGACTGGTGGCTTTTTTGGAAATTGACAACACTGAGATGTTTATTTATTCAAGCACTACTATCTTTTGCAATTAACGCCCTGGTGCATTATAATTCTCAATGCATTAGTGACTTCATAGAATTAACACCCTAGTCCTACAAAATATTATTTCTAGCCCCGATGCATTATGAAAACTAACAACACTAGCCCTTTTATATAACTAACATATTAATGCATGCATTTATAAAAACAATACACATCGATGCTGCAAGTTTAAACAAAAGCACTAGGATTGCAATTATTTTTTGCATGCCCTGGTGTCGTTCCTTACAAGAATGTCCTAGGGCCTTTTTATGTATTAGCATTGATGTAGTGTATATTACGCACCGATGTTCTTTGCATTTAATGTCTCAATGCTTTTAGTATGTATGAAGCTCGGTGTGTTTATATATGTAGCATTGGTTTTACTTCTTCCATGAAGCATACCACAAAAAAAAGATCTGCTAAAACATCTTCTATCACAAACAAATGTTTTAGCAGTTGTATTTTTGAAAAAATTCGCCAATTTTATAACACTAAAAACCTCCATTATAACCTCCACTAGAAGTTTTTTTCCTTGTAGTGTTTATGTCTATTGTTTTCAATGTGAATTCATTAGAAACTGAAAATTTCGAGCTATTTCTATAATCTATATTTAAATCCACATGCCTGCTTATCACTCTACACTTTATCTAGGGTACACATGCCTAACCAGGTCTATTTATATGCCCATTTATATGTACTTAAAAAAAAAAAAATTACCATATCTAAAGAAAGGTCTATTTATATGCCCATTTATATGTACTTAAAAAAAAATTACCATATCTAAAGTAATATTTCTTTCTTTTTTTTTGCTTATTATATTAACACTTGCTATTATCCTCTCACCTTGGTACACCTAATGACCTCTCCAAATTCAACCTCTATGGTTGCATCTAACCTTGTTGGACCTCTATTCCCTTTTAGGATGTTGGACCTCATTTGCTTAATCTCACATCAACCTCACCTTCCACATGCCCACTAGAACTCTTACTAATGTCATTCTCACACAATCGTGACCATAGCTCCTTTAATCAAACATTGGATTGTAGTCTCTTATTCATAGCCCCAACCTTGACTACAGCTACCACCATATGATTGGCTCTCATTATATCCACTTACCTAAATAAAAGGGTCACCAAGGTTATTAATGGAAAAATGTTGCAGTTGTGTTAGTGCACCGTAATTAAAATCTAGAATGTAAGGATAACCGAGACAATCCTTTGTTCTTCCCATGAGACTTTATCGATACTTAGTGAGAATCTTGGCCATATATCTTTGTCTTTCACTTGTGATTTCATCGTTAGCGTCTGGCTTCATGATCGCAAGGTATCTCAAATGAATATTCATTTTGAGCATAATTTCTTTCTTTTCACCATTTTCATCCACATTTATGGTTCTAGTGATGGCCAAGGGTGTGCATATCTCAACTATATCAAAATCCTCAAGGAGAGGTTTGACCCTATCACCTTCCAAGGCCTTAGGATTATCACTCATGCTTGGGTTTAGATCTTATACCATGAAAACCATGGCTCAATTATTATCTTTCAATTTAGGAATATGCCATTGATGTGCCAATATCATTTCCTACTAATCCCTAAAAGGTTGAAAATATTCCTTAATTAGGCAACAAATCCCTATTTCATCCTTGCTTCCTTGCTCGATAATCTGCAAAATGCTCCTCAATGTCTTGGTTTCTTATTGTTCAAATTCCTTGAATAGATTAACAAGCTTCCCACTCTTCATGCCTAACATGGCACTGCTTCCATCATCATTAGTCTAGATTTCACAGCCACATCCATGGTGCAACACATCAAGTCAATTTATCCCTAAATCTAGGATTCCTAATCATAAGGCCCTTCATCTTTCTTCAACACCAACATCAGACCACTTCCCTCTAAGAGTCTATTTGATTAACCCTAGCTATAATATCATTGCTGCAAGAAAGAAAAATTATAATAACAACATAACAACAACACCAATTTTTACCATATAAAACCCTTGTGAGAAAAACTAGCCATGAAAATAAGTTTGATTTCCATTTGGTCAACTAAACAAGCTACTAGCTAAGTGAGTTCAACACCTTTTCACATTTGGCGCCTTACAGTGGAGGATTCCATGCCTTTTAGAATCTTCATTACATGTAATCCATGGGTTCAATATCACATGTTACTAAAATGATGTGCTTGAATACCATGAATGTAGACTAAACAACTTGGATACTATGATGTAGCCAAGTTTTCAAAACAAAGCATATTTACATGTGCCTAAATATGTAGGGAATGGACTTCAACAAAAGAGTTTATAGTTGAAATTAACTATACGGGCAACAAATGATTCTTGGTCTAAAAAGATGGATTATGAGAGTGTACCTCTATGATATAGATCTTGATTTAAAAGAAAACACATTGCAAGGCAATGCAACAAAGCGCCTAGCAAGAACATGAAGCGCTAATGCAAATTATCTTAATGGGTCAACTCTTAGTTAGATCATCAACTAAATTTGCATTGCAATCTAGTGGAACACCGTCACAAGATGAATTTTTGATACATCCAAATATGATATCTCAAGACTGCAACTAGAAATAGTGACTCAAAACTCAAAGAAAGATAAATCCATCTCCCTTGATTCTAAGTATGGAACAAAAAAAAATAGTTAAATCCATGGCCATTCACAAGCTAGCAAATTAGCAAATTAGACAAAAAAATAAAAAGGAAAAGGAAAACCATTAAATCAAAGAAATTTGTAAAAGGCGATAATAGAAAGGATTCCAATAAATTAAAAAGAACTTTGGAAAGTAGTAGGAAAAATTGATCTCCATCAATAACTCAATCAATGGTGACAAAAAAATAAGGCGCTTATATATATATATATATATAATATATATATATTAATATAATATATATATAATAATATATATATATATATATAATATTGAATACTAGTATTAATTAAAATAAATAATACCTTTTTATAAAAATAATTTAGAAGGCATTTTGATTTAACAAATAATTAATTTATGAAAAATTGAGTTTTTTTTTTTTTTTTATGTAGTATGTTGCCATTTTACTAGAATAATAGATATATTCTTGAAATTTAACAATCCATTTTTATATTTGTATTTGAAATCCATATATATATGCATGCTTATTTTTTAATAGAGTTTTTAAAATTTTAATTTGATTACTAATAATAAAATATTGTATTGTTGAATTCCATCACCAAGAAATATGATTAACTAATATTGCTTATATTAACATACATATATCTATGTGTGTGTTTTATTTTTATTAATATATATAATTGTTTATAGTCAAATCTACTAAAATGTGTTTTTAAAATAATAATAAGTCAAGTTGATGATCGAGGAGGTTGGCTCTGAAGCGAATGATGGAGGGTTTCTGAATGGAACGGAAGCGATGGACAACGACTGAATGGAATGGCTGAAGAGTACGTGGTACTGCAACCGTCAGCCACTTGAACTCCAACTACCCCCATTAGCACCTCATAACCCAAACCGCCCTTCTCCCTTTTACTTCCGCTCTTTTACGGATCCGAGATTTTTTTCCTTGTTTAGTTTTTCATTTGTGGAGGGTTACGCTCATAGGTCGCTCTCAACTCTTCTCTCCCCCGAAATTTTTCTATTGTTACCCTCTCTAAGCATCAGACCTTGCTCCAAAGGGTTTTCGCTCTACTCTTACTGTTTCCTTTGCTTTCGGTGCCGGTTTTCTGTCGGCCAGCTTGTTCGAGGTTTTGAACCACTTCTTAGTGCAACTGTCGACATGGATATTGGCGTTGTGGATTATTCAGAAGATCCACTAGAGGAGGGCTCCATCTGGCAGTCCACATATGCCACCTCTAAAGGTATGTTACATTTTGGTGAAGGGTTTTTTGGTAATATTGAAGTTTTTCCTCAGCCCTCAGGTCCTGCTCACACCGCCTCCATGCTGCCAAAGGAACCCTCATCTTGGCTGCCTTTCTCCGCACCGTCCCCAGCTACCCTGGGTTTTCTCTCTAACTATATTATTCCTTCCCCTAATATGGCGGGTCTGTCATCTGTGCCGTCGGCCCTCTCGACTGTGCCTTTGACAAAAGCCCCTTCTGATGCTCCCTCACCTGTCAACCCCATCTCGTCCTTCACTGATGCTATACCCTTGGGTTGTTTCTCCTCTATTCCTCCTCTTTCTGAGGCCATCCCTAATTTTCACTCAAACCCTAACCCCTCCTCTGAGGTTATGGAAGCTGCAAGGGTTTCTGCAAACCCTAATATCTCGTCGACCCATCCCTTGAAGAAATAGAAGTGCTTTAAGTCTCAGGCTGCAGACGTCTTTCTCTGGCTTGAAGAGGATATCCAGTGGGGGGACATGATGGATTATGCTGACAGAGTTCTGGTGGGTAGAATCAAAGGCAGAAGCTTTCAGTTGCCCGATTGAAGACATGGGCTTCGAAAATTTGGGGTTAGCACCTGGTGGACATCCCCCTTTGTCCAAAATTTCATACGAGGATGGTTCACGTTGTGATTTGTAAGGGTTGACCACACGAGTTGGGTCCTCTCATCTTTTTCGCACTTTGAACATGCTCCAGTGCTCCTTAAGCATTCGATGCCTCTTTTCGACCCCGAGACTGAGCAAATTGGAGTCGGCCCTATCTGGATCAGGCTTCTAGGCTTGCCACTACAATATTGGTCTAAGGACATCTTTAGAAGGATTGGGAATTCCTTGGGCACTTTCATGGAGTATGATAAATCCTACCAAACCACTGGCATGATGGCATATGCAAGAATTCTTGTTCATTTGGACACCATAGGAGGTGTTCAAGAACACATCACAATTCAGTGGAGATCTTTTTCGCGCAAGCATCTGCTCGACTATGAAGGCATCCCCTATTGCTGCAAAATATGTCATTAGGTGGGTCATATTTATAGTTCATGGCCCCTCCTAAAGAAACAAAAACAGGATTCTCAAGGTTTGGATCAGGTCCCCCCTGCAGAACAGCCTCCTCCTCCTACAATTGAGACTTAGATGGCTAAACAAATCAAGACTTCGGATACGTTAGAAGCGTCTCTTGCACCAGCATAGAAGAGGAAAGGCAAAACTACTATTCAGCCTCCCTCTCCTCCTTTGATGTGCTCCTGGGTTGCCAAGGGTGATGTCTTCTCATTGGGTATGTCTCCTTTTTCTAATGTTTCTGCATCTCATCATTCTGCATCTCATTCATCTCTCTCTTCTCATTTGCACCATCATTCGTTGGTTTCCCCTTCCCGTCTCCCCTCTGCATGCATTCTTGCCTCTAGGATCCCCCCTTTCCCCCCTCTGGTAGGCAAATCCTATATGTACTGCTCCCTCCCTGTGCCTCTTCCCATCTTCACCTCATGTTCCCTTTCCACTATCCCTCCCCCTCTCATCTGCCTCCCTCCCCCTCTGTTAATTCCACCCCGTGATACTCCACTCGATCCAAAACCAGAGAGAGAGCCGGATGCAGTTGACCTAGATGTGGATATCTCCCTGGTCTCCCCCAAGCCATCAAAGGGGTGACCCTCTAACCTCAACAAAATGTTTTTTCAGGCTGGCGAAGAGGTTGCCCAGGGAAAATAGAAGAATATCGAAAGGGTTCTTAGAGAAAAGGAAGCCCTCCCCCCTCCCCCTCCATGAAGCTTTTATCTTTCAATTGTTAAGGGTTGGCTAGCCTTGAGAAAAAATTAGCCCTGAAAAGACTCTTCCTCACTGAGATGGTCGATGTGATCTTCCTACAAGAAACCCTATGTATGTCTGACTTGATCATCCCCTTCCTGCAATCTTGGATGCCGGGCTAGAACTTTCATGCTCTGGTTGCCTTTGGGAGATCTGGGGGGGTTGCAATTAATTTCCTGAATCGGAAAATTTATCTAAGGAACATCTGGGGTGGAGGAGGTTTCATTGGAGCTGACATTTATTCCAAGGTCTTAGAGGTCGAAGTCAAGGTTATAAATGTCTATGGCCCTTGCCAGAACAGGGAGATATTTTGGAGAAGGCTATTCAGTAACTCTCTCTTGCAGGTAGACAACATTATCCTTAGAGGGGATCTAAACTTCTCCTTGGGATTCATGGAATCTTGGGGCCATATGGCTCAAATAGACCCGCTATCTAATGTTTTTGTGAACTTGTTGGAGGATCACCACTGGATTGACATCCCATCTACCAAAAGCCAGCACCCCTGGAAAAGCGATCGTACAGGAGACTAAAGTCTGGCAAGGAGATTGGACCGTTTTGTCATTAAGGAAGCCTTCCATGTCCAACATTCTCATACCAGGCAATGGGTTGGCACTGGTGGAATCTCGAACCATTGTCCTATATATCTGGAGCTAGATGATAGCTCACACAAGATCAAAGCTCCATTCAAATTCAATGCAACTTGGCTCAGGGACCCTTCCTATATCAAATTAATCACTGATTTCTGGCAATCCCATTCGATCTTTGAGGAGGAAGACCCTAGAAGGGATTTTTTCCGCAATCTCAAGGAACTAAAGGGCATCTCCAGAGAGTGGGGGCACAAGAAGAGGGAACAGGATGAAATTAATTTAAGACAAGCGGAACAGGCCATCTCAGCTATTGAAGAAAATTCTGAGGGCACCTTCACCTCACTGGAGAAAAACGAGCACAACACTTTCCTCATCAAGCAAAGATCCCAAATTCTTAAGGATAGATAGTAAATTTGGAGACTTAGGAGCAGAGTGATTTGGTTACAGGAAGGAGACGAAAACACAAGGTTCTACCATAAGTTTTCAAATGGACGAAAGGCTATTAACACTATTTGGAAACTCTAGAATGATCAAGGACAAGTGGTTAAAACTTCTAGAGAGTTGGAATCCTTAGCAAGCTCACATTACAAATGCATTTATTTGGTCCCTCAAGAAGCCAACATTTTGGAGATCATGCGTATAGCAGAACTCTTCCCTCGGTTTGTAGAGTTGGAGGAAGCAAAGGAGCTTTCCAAGGAGGTATCTCTGGGGGAACTCGAGGCCACCATCAAAGGCTTCCAAAAAGACAAGAGCCCAGGCCCAGATGGTTGGACCATATAATTTTAACTCACCTTCTTTAACATTCTGGAGCATGACCTGCTAAAGGTGGTGGAGGATTGCCGAATATCTAGGAGGATGTCACCGGAAATCAAGTCTACATTCATTACCCTCATTCCCAAGTTCGATAAGCCTTCATCATTTAATGATTTCCGCCCCATTTCAGTGTGCAACTGCCTTTATAAAATTATGGCCAAAATCATTTCCAATAGACTCAAGTCCATCCTCTCGGCCCATATCTCCCCTGACCAATTTGCTTTCCTCCAGCGTCATCAAATTCATGAACCCATTGGAATTGCACAAGAAATTCTTCACTCTGTGCACTTAAGGAACCTGAAAGGTATGATCCTTAAAGTGGACTTATCTAAGGCTTTTGATAGGGAAAATTGGCTATACATCCATTTGCTGCTTACTCATCACAAATTTATAGATTGAATAACACAATGACGATTTTCTTGATTGTCACATCCAATGAACTTTGTTAATGGATATAAACTCTTTGAAATGTAATGGTTGAAATTTAGTTCATGATATTTACTTTACACAATTATAATATGTTTCTTTCATTATACTTTCTTTCTTGCAATAGGTTAATATTTCCATTTCAAGCATTTCATTTTCTGCAATTAGTTTAGGATTTGATTTCAGTACATACACTCCATTGCATCAACAACAAAGGAATGACACATTGTATTTTTCACATATAGTGTCTATACCTCTTAATTTTATACGGACCTCGGGTTGATAATTAAATTTGGTAGCCATGGGAGTTGCAACATTCATGTTTCAATATCGAGGCTCATCACTTTTTGCCATCTTTGCCAGGGAGGTGTCAAAGTATGCATTGTTTTCTTCCTTAGTTGATTAATTTCTTTTTACTTTTTGCACAAATAAAAAATATATTCATTAGGAATATTTCATTTCAAAAAAAGAAAAGTTCATTGCATTAGTGTTTTCATTCAATCATAAAAATAAAAATAAAATTGGAAGACCAACCCATGCCTCCATTTAATCATGTGGTGTAGTAAGAGCCACATCACCCATTTTTTTCCAAGTAAAAGAAGAAGAGGTGATAGAGAAGGTAGAAGAAATGGATGGAGATGATGACAATGAAGAAGATCTTCTTGGATTTCTCATTCAAGATACTGATGTCAATGTGCATATGAAGAACATCCCTCCATCTTTCCTTCCACAATTCCATGGTATAAGGTCAGAGGATCCAGAGACCTTTCTCTTTGAATTTGAAATTATTTGTAGATCTTATGGTTACTTATTAAAAACTCAAAAATTGAGATTGTTTCCAGCA
Organism: Pinus taeda; assembly: GCA_000404065.3. NCBI lineage: Eukaryota > Viridiplantae > Streptophyta > Pinopsida > Pinales > Pinaceae > Pinus > Pinus taeda. The sequence continues at coordinate 18,245 of APFE030718201.1, read as the reverse complement.
ACATTGAAGGATAGAGCTCTTAAATGGTTCATGAGTTTAGGGACTAATTTAATAAGATCATGGAATTATATGCAAAAGTTATTTCTAGAAAAATATAAAGATCATGGTCTTAAAGAAGAAATATTGAGAATGAATAAAAAAGAAGATGAGAGACTTGAAGATTTAATAGAGAGGTTCATGTATAATGTTAAGAGGGAAAAACTACATCATTTAGGATCCGACAATTAAAAACCCTCTTACTTAGAACAATTATGAATGAGTAGATTGATATCCTTGATCTCATGAGTAGAAGTGATGTATGCCAATTATCATTTGAAGAAAATTTTGAAACATGCAAACACATACTAAGAGGAAGGGCAAGAATAAGTAAATCAACATCAAGATCAGTAATTCAAGCTAAACTTGTAAATTTGTTTGATGAATTTAAAACATAAATTCTTAGCAATCTAACCAAAAAAGTAGAAATTTTAATAATGCAAGATGAGGAAAAAGAAGATGTTAATATTTGTGTTGTCCATGCAGAATCATATACTATTAAAATATGCCCCTCATTACCAAGGTTGAAGGAATTTTACCAAGAGGACAAGGGAGTAAGTCAATTTCCAGTCCAACTATGTTATGTAACTCCAATAGGACCATGGAAGCCTATTCAACCTGATATGATGCAAGAGCCTAATTCACAATTTCAAGCTTATGCGCATCCATCTCAAAGTAATTGGAACAAACCCTTTCCTTGGTAACCTCAACCCCAAAACCAATCTTGGCAACAAGTTTGGCAAGGAACTTATGGGAGCCATCCGCAATATCCTCAATATTTTCCTCAATATCCTCCATGCCCAACTCTATGTTATCCCTACCATTCACTTCCACTACAAACACACCCCAACCACATCCATCTCAAATATCCACTCCCACTCAACTACCTGTACCACCATTTCCGAACCCACACAATGAAGTAGCGCAACCTACTTACAATGTTGAGGTACAAAACTTCCAAACATCTCCTCTTGATCTAAATGGTATTCATCTTAGCTCAGGAAGAGTATCACAAAAAATATATTCTCTTGATATCATTGAAGGACATCATGCAGAAAAAGAAGATTCAAAAGAGAAGACCAAATAATCATGGGTTGCACTTGATGAAGAGCGGACATCAAAATTAGAGATTGAGAAAGCTCCATCATGGTTACCATCAAATCCTTCATGTATTCAAGAGAAAAATGAACAAAAAGACGAATATTTGAAGGTCATGGTAGAAGAAGACATGAAGAATGATTTATATAAGCAAGAAAACCAAGGGCATTAAAGTTATATTGAGGTTTGGTTCGACAAAATAAACAATATGGAGCATCACTCTCTTCTTCAACTGTGCTTGATATTTTCAAAGTCAAAGAATTTGGTCTCCGAAATTCAGTTACATGTCAAATCATATATTGCAAGCCTACACATCATTTTATATTTCATCTTGATGTGAAAATGGCTCCAAATAATTTTGTTTTTTCAGGTAGAGTAGAGTAGGATAGGAAAAGAAATAAAAAATGAAAAATAAGAAAAATAAATAAAAATCTCAAGTGAAAACCTCATTTGAGGCGCCTGAGATTAGCTCATTGATTGAAAACCTTCATGAGTCGGTCAATGGGTTGGGAAAAGAGGAAAAAAGAGAATAAATAAAATATCCTAGGTGAAAACCTCATTTGAGGTGCCTAGGCATACCTATTAGTTGAAAACCTCGTTGAGGCGGCTAGTAGGCCTAGAAGAAGAAAAAGAAGAAAAAATAAAAATATTTTCTCCATGTATCTCTCTCTCTTGAATGTAGGTGCTCTCCAACCTCTGCAAGCAACAAAAACAAGTTAGCCACCAAAAGAAAAGTTGATCACAAGCCTAGTAAAAAAAATTCAAATTTTGATTTCCTCCTCCTTTGCTCAAATCCTCCAACAAGACCAAGCCAAGCCAATCCATCACCCTCATCTATTTCCATCATCCACTCATCATTCCCAAATTTTTACCACTCATTTTCCTTGCTGTCCTAAAATACCACAGGAAATCTTGTAATTCCTATAAGAAATAGAAATACATAGAGAAAAAAAATTATTTTTGTCATATATTGAAAATCGTATATCCATTTGCAAATCTGTTTCATGGGGAGATGCATATGGATGATGGCAACATGTCCAAGAAATTTTAGAAAAAATTAGTGAACAATTTTTGAGAAATTGATAGCCATCACCTAGAACCATTTTTGAATTTTCTTGATATTCGTGCATCAAGCTACAAATTTGTTTCATGGAGAGATTCATATGGATTATTGTAACATGCCCAAGAAATTTCAACAAATTTCAGTACATGGTTTCCAAGAAATCAACCTCCATCAAATCTGGCCATTTTAATTTTTTCTCGAAATTTGTGCATCCATTGGCCAAACTTTGTTTATGGGGATGTGCATAAGGATGATGAGAGCATGCTCATAAAATTTCAGGTCAATCCAGTATACCATTTGGGAGATATGAGTTTAAACACGATGTGATAGGGTTTCCTGTAGTACTACAAGATGTCCTAGTTTACTACAAGAAACAAACTCAAAGTTATAGGAAGGTAAGGAAGGTGAAATAAAATGTGGGAAAGGTGTCTAATGGTGGAATATAGTATAGGGAAGGTGAGCATCACCAATGGCCAAGCCCAACACTCCAAGAAGGTCAGATTTGACTAAGATAGCTTGCTCATGGTAACTGAAATATAGAATTTTAGAATCACCAAGCTATGAAGACACGTGCAAAAGAAAAAAAAAGGAAATTATCACCTCCAGAGGACCATGGATAGATCATCAACTCGGTAGCAGCATGTATGCCTGTCCAAAAACCACCAGTTAGGTACAGGTATGCAATATTCTTCACCTATTCTCTTAAGCATATTATAGTTAGAAATTTGTTGTTAATGCATAAGGCATCATGTTTTATAAGCTAAGGATGGGTTAGCAGTCTTGTCCACCTTCAACTAGTTAATTGCAACTCACTCCTTCACTCATGCAATGTGGAAAAGCTAAATTAGGAAGGGTGATGATTTCGAGGAATGGGGACAACAGTTAAAAGAAGAAATTTCTGCAAAGGCCAAGTCACCACAACACTCCAAGCCCTCCATCCACTTCATATCCACTATCTATCCATTATTCATCCATCACATTTCATAAGAAAAAAAGTCTTTTTTTCAAGAACAAACCGTGCACTATTTCTCACCCTGAAAATTTATTGAAAAAAGACACAGAGCACATCGTCTCCATTTTCAAAAACCTACACTACTGTCTATGAGCCCTACCATCATCCTCCAACCCCTCTATATCATTTCTCATCACTCTCATATAGTTAGAAGACCCTAAAAGAGAAGGAATGGCTGCTACAAGAAGGAAAAATGTTGCTACAAGAAGGAAGAAAGGAATAATTTGTCCTAAAACCAAAAATGGCAGTGCCTAAGAGAGACCTAATCAAAACAGAGAACTCCAAGGCCACTAGGAAATCATCTAGGCCACAAAAGAGAAGAAGAAGGCAACAAAGGGAAGAAGGCATGCACCATCAAAATAGAACCTCAAACTGTAGTGATGAAAAGAGGCTTTCCAATAGGTCTCCAATATCTTTCTAGATTTTGTCCAAGGCCTAAAAGATGTTATAGAAAGGGGAAAAAGGCATGGAAGTCAAGTTGAGGGCCTACCCTACGCTTAAACTATCATTTCTACTCAAAACAATTTTAAACATGCTTCTACAGGGTTTCTTGTAGTTACTACAGGCTGTTACAGGGTTTCCTGTAGTTACTACAGGCTGTTACAGGGTTTCCTGTAGTTACTACATGAATTACTACAAGATACTGTAATTCTCATCTAAAGGTGTTTTGAAGGTTTCAGAGGTGTCGAAATGGTAGAAAAAGGTAGCAGAAGGTTGGATGATCCAAATGGATCCTAAAAACCTCTAAGTCTTCACATAGTTAAAAACTATTGCATAAAGAAAACCTTTAAAAAGGGTGGATTACACTATCGAGAGTGAAAAACATGAAGATAGTGAAATAAGGCCTATTGGAGGCTTGAAACAAATTTTCATAGGAGCCACCAGATCTGGCCGATGAACGGTCCAAATCCGATCAGAATATTGCAATCAGCGAAGGCATGCAGAGCTTATTGGAGGCGGCCATATAAATGCTACGATAGTGATCAATGGGGTCAATGAGGACTGTCTATCAAGCATGCCGATCGATGGCCCAGGTTAACCCACCATATTGCATTGACAGATTACAATGGAGCGCTTACAACGGCTCGAGGGCTTATGCGATATGCGATTACAACAAGTCGCATCGCAATATCGCATCAGAGCAACATAAAGGAGCAAGACTGATGCATGCGACTGCGATAGTCGAACCTCATGGGGTTATAAATGAAAACACATATATTTTGAGTTCCGGAAGACATGGTTTTCCTTTGTATTTCATGTTTTCGTTAAATAAACAAAATACAAATAACAAAGTGCCAATGCGATGAAAACAATCCCGACAGGATTATGGGTGGTAGTTGATAATATTTCAAGTCCGGTAAAAGGGTTTTTTCAATGTAAATCACATTTTCGTTAAATAAATAGAAAACAAAAGAAATGTGAATAAAGCGATGAAACTGGACCCAAAAGGGTTTATACATGCAGGTGTATATGTTTTGAGATCCAAAACAAGTTGGATTTCGGGCGGGCCGTAGGTGGTAAGTGGTTTTTGTTGGGCTTTGCCTGAGCCCATACACTAGCTGCCACTTGGCTAGGTGCCGAAGAGAGAAAACCACCCCTTTCAGGCAGTTAACTCCCGTACGCATGAGTCGCCTGAAATGAACCTCAGCCGTTGGATCAAGATCTCTCAGATCAACAATGGAGATGTGATAAGCGATATAAAGGCGGACCCGAAAGGAGTATAGAGTGGAATTTATAATATTTCAAATATGATAAATGACAAATTAGCAGATTTTCACAGTTTTACATGTATCTCTCTGTGTAAACAGAGAACGACCATTGTTGGGATTTCAAAGGCATCGATGGTCCATTTCATTACAGAATAGGTGGTCACCATCCTTGAAGGTGTTTAGCAATGATTGCTAATGCTTAGAGGGGGATTCGAGCAGACAGAGGCTGGGAGCTAGAGAGCCTGAGAAGGGGAAACGAACAAACATTGCCGATTGGCTTTAAATCCATAGAAGACAGAAGACAGAGACAAGCAGTGTTGAGACAGAGAGCAAACAAAGACAAAGAGTTAGTGAGGAGAGTCTGTGTACTTAGAAAGACTTGGGGGATCCAAGTAAAGCCTTGTTGTTTTGTATCTGTTGTGTGAGACTCAAATTGAGCTCACTTTTGTAAAACTCTGTTTTCAAAGACATAATAGAGAGGTCACCACTGAAGGTTGGACCAGGAGAAGTAGCCCAGGAATGTTGGGTGAACTCCTTGATTATCTTGTTGTGTTATGTGTGTCTATTATGTTTCTTTAACTACTTCATTGTCTATGTTATTCCCAATCTTATTGATCCATTTCACTAAGTAATATAGGAAAATCCATGCACATGAGTCTGTAATACCTTAAAAGTAATCTAAGATCATAGTTTCAGATCAAGTGGTATCAGAGCCCTAGGTTTGCTAAGGTTAGACAAGCTTGTGTTGGATTGTTGAATGCTAACTAGGACAAATCTCAAAATAGGAGAAGGAGAACTTGTTGAGGCTAATCTAGAAATTGGAAGAGTCTATCCTAGGAGGAAAATGGTAGAAGAAATTCCCTTGGAATCAGACTCTTAGTTCATGGACAGTTTCATGACCATGAGAGCCATGGGAGAAGAGATGTATTGAGAATTTAAGAAAGGTCGAGGTGAAAGTACTTCAACCTCCAAAAAAGACAAAGGAATGGAGGAACCTCTTCTAGATGGCCATTCATAAGGCAAAGGGAAAGGGGAAGAGCCTCCTCCATCAACACCTCCTTCTAGCCCTGAAAATAAAAATAAGAAAACATATTTGATTAAATTAGATGTAAAATTTGATTTTCTAATATATGATGGAGAATTAAATGCAAAAAAGCTAGATAACTGAATTAGACAGATTGATGTATATTGCAGGGTGTTGGGTTGTGTTATATTCTTTCCACATAGTTAATAGGGGGTTTGAGGGGTACCTGTAACCGCTGCCCTGGAAAATTTTGGTTTTGGACTCTATGTTAGGTTGGGCGGACTCACCTATGGTTTTGTGCATGATTTTTGCACATGTTTTTTGGACGCGATGGTTTTCGGTCCATGGTATTGGATGCTTCGACATGTATAAATATGTATTGTAACATTGAAAGGAATATAATGAAAAATCAAGCTGGTAGTCTCGGTTTTGGGATCCAGTGGGAAATATCTGTGTATACGTGTTTTATGTGTTATGCTCTCGCATTTTTATTTTTCCCTGTGATTTAGAATTCGTATGCAGGTAA
>APFE030718198.1:198599-221621 GCA_000404065.3 Pinus taeda | reverse complement strand
CTAATCCTAAAGGGTTAGCGTGGAAGCCGAATGGACAAAGCAGTCCAAGAGACCTTGGGATGTGAATCCCAATGGTCATCAAATGTACTATAAATGTATATCAGATTGTTAATAAAAAATGCAATGCATAGCTTATCTTTCCTATTGTTCCCGCTGTTCATGTATGTTTAACAATTGGCAACAAGGGCCAAACTTCATGTGGGTCATCTTATTATGGCAGTTGATATTTTTCTTGGATCCCTCTCATTGAGAGGTGTAGGATTGATCTAAAGATCATCTGATTCCGATAAGTATTCATGGAGATATGAATTTATTAGTGTTATGGGAAAATTTGTCAAGGTTGGCCAGCAACCAAATAAACCCTACTTGTGCTCAACGTTTTAGTATAAATAAAGGAGGACTTCAATTCATAGACTTATCTCTTGTGATCTCACTCTCCACTTGTTTTGGGTTTTTGGTGGAAGATGAGGTCTAGAGGAGATGCCTTCTACGCAGCCCAAAGAAGGGTCATCTAGGAGAGCCCTAGCCGCAGACTTGTATGAGATTTGGCCGCAGACCTAAGAGGCCCTAATCCACAGCTAGAAGAGTCCTAATCCATAGCTAAAGGCAGCCCTAATCTGCAGCAAGGGAAGGCCCTAATCTGCAGCTAGAGGAAGCCCTATGCTACCGTACCTAAGGATGGTATGAAGATGCCCCAGCTACAGCAAGAGAGGATCAAGAAGAGGACACTTTGCTGGGTTGATTTGCAGACTGTCCTAGGACTGTTTGAGGGCTATCAAGACAAGTCCGAGTTGCTGCTCAAGGGCTGAGTTGCTCGGTAGTGAAGGCTGAAGAGCTAGAGGGACAAAATGCTAAAGAAAAAGGTGTGTTTGGGCATGCGTAGGGACTGTCTCATGACAGTGCTAGGCCGCAGTCCTTAGCACACAGAAAGAGCTGCGTAGAGGGCTGTTAAGGTGGACTAGCTCCTCAGAAGGCGGTGTGGACAAAGAGGAGGCTTCAGTAGGAATGCTGTAAACCTTTGAGGGTTGGTTTGTGGATTGTCATAAGGGTTTAGGTCTGCAACACGTGCCCTAACTAGAGCTATCACAAATGAAGACAAATATCAGTTCAACAGTGTTTTGCAGGGGTGTCGGATCCTAGTTTAGGATCAATACTACAGTTGGTTGCTGTCCTGAAAGGTCACCTAGCTGCTGTTGTGTAGATGACAGCAGGACCATGTTTGGGTATGATATGCTAGACATATTATGGGACAGAAGCAGTATGTACAACAGCATGTATAGGTACAATTGTAATGATTTCAACATAGTGGAGGTAGTATGTACAAGAACATGTATGGGTACAACTGTGAGTGGTGCAGCGTAGTGCACCGTGATGGGTACAACCATGACTAGTTGCATTTTTGTGACAAGAGCAGCTCAATGAATGGGTGCAACATGATGACGAGATGCAACACGATGGAGAATCAATTGAAGAAACTTGTCTTCAACTAATCTCATGTATCATCTTCTTAGAGATGACTTATGCTCCTATCTAGAGCAGTCAAAGTGTTGACTTCTATTGTAAATGTACCACCTCTCTCTCTCTGCTGAACTATTGAAGAACATATAAGAAGAATTGATCAAGGGTTTCCCCACATTGGAGTTGTCCCTGGCTAGCGCCACAACTTGTGTCCTCTTGTCTTGGCTTGTCTTTTGCGATTTATGTTTATGTTCTATCTATAGTTTACTTTAATGCTGATGTGATTGCTAATCTAGAAAAGATATTGAGCTAACTATGAAAATTGAAATAAATTGCTCTAAGCATAGAACATACCTAAACTTAACATGGTATCAGAGCTGAGGTGAAGACAATGCCCAAGCAAGAGTGAAAGAGCAATCACTGAAGACAGTTAGGAAAGGACAAAAGGATCAATGGGTTCCTCATCCCTTTTCAAATTCACCGAGGATAAAATCGAAGCAGAGAATATTATGAGACTGGCGCAGTGGAATATGGCCTACCTAAAGATCACTTCATTGGAAGACCGAATCTCAGGGTGGAAGGAAAGGCAAATAACTAGTTCGGCCATTATGCGAAGGAGTGCCCGAATGGCAAGGACACATCACTTGATGATGATAACAATCATTCCAGGGACATCTTCAATGGTCAGAGGAATGACAAGTAATGCAGGTCATCAAGGAAACGACCGACTCTTCAGAGAAAGCAAGGAACCCCGATATGAAGAATCAAATGTTGTTTCTGAAAAGATAAAGAAGTGCTATCTTGTATTGGCCCTTTCCTTCAGATTATTTGGGAATCTGGCTTATTGATTATAGTGCTTCAAGGCACTTCATGAGATAGAAGGGTGTTCTCTCTAATTTGGTAGAGATGGAAACAATCGTGGGATTATACTTGGAGCCGATGCCACCTATCCCAGAAAGGGTATAGGGAATGTTGCCCCTCAATTGAATGAGGGTAACTCGATTCATTTACAAAATCTCTTTTATGTACCTAATCACAAGAAGAACCTGGCGTCCTTTTCAGCAATGGAAGTCAAAGGTTACAGGGTGGCATTCGTCGATGGAAAAGTAAATGTTCGAAAATGAAATTTTCAAAGATGCTTTTACTCATGGGTTTAGGGTTGGCAATTTGTGTCAACTTGCAGGATGGTCCATTGGGGATCATGGCATATCTCATTTATAACACTTGAGATTTACTTTATGAGGCCCTAACTGATGTGAGTCAGATGGTGACTCGGATACCTGAATTTAAGAAGAGCATGAAGGTACATGTTTGAGATGTACCGAAGGAAAATCTTACAAGGGGACCATTCCCCTCATGTAGCAGGACCACAGGTTTAGAACAACCCGAGGGGTTTGAGAATCATGATTAGGAATCTCATGTATATAGGTGGAAGAAAGCCCTCTATGGCTTGAAGTAAAACACCTCGGGCCTAATATGAGAGGATTGATAGCTGTTTGATGAAGTTGAGATTCACTAAAAGTGCAGTCAATCCAAACCATTGTTTGAAGGTTGTGGATGATAGACCTCTCATACCGACACCTTCTGAGAAACGACCTATTTCTGACAGGTGCAAACCCTCTCACTTGTAGAAGTAAGAGGGAGTTGGATTCCAGATATGGAATGGTAAACTGCAAGCCCGTGACTACCTCGAGGATCTTAAATTTCAAAAGTTATATGGTGGTGATGCCGGATGAGATTTGGGAAATGCCTCTGAGTTTCATAAACTCATCTGCATTGATGTTCTTGGTGAACTTCCGTCCGTATATATGCTTTGCAGTTAGCATGGTGAGCTCATATTTGGTTGAGCCTCACTAGATTGGTGCCGAGAATCTTCTAAGGTATCTTCAAGGCACAATCTCTCATGGATTGAGATATACTACTGGAAATATGAAGCTGCATGATTATTCGAATGCTGACTAGTCAGGTAGTGTGGAGGATTGCTAGAGCACTTCTCAATGTTGGTTCTCTCTGGATTCTAATTCGATATCATGGATGAGTAGGAAGCAGGAGTCAGTTGCTATAAGCACCCATAGCTATGAGTATGATCTCGTGTAAAGCTACCTAGTTGTGGAAGCTCATCAATGAGTTGTTTGTACACATGATGAATACCGCTATGATTCTTTGTGACAACCAAGGGGGATTCGATTATTAAGGAATCTTGTATTCAATGATTGCTCCAGCAGATAGACATCAGATACTACCTTATATGGGATATGGTAAGTCGATGAGCAAGGAGGCTCCATTGCATTGAGATTGATGCACAAGTCATAGACACTTTGTCAAAGCCCCTGGGAAAGGTCAAATCTGTGATTTTTCAGAACAACTTGGAGTCGTTGAGAGACCTTCATATAAGGGTCCTACATATTGCCTGCACTGAGCTCTGGGAGCTCTGGGGGGGCTTGGCGTACTTACTGGAGTGACATACAACCACAGGGTAACTCACCCTCCCTGGTAGTGTGCTATGTACAGGGTGACAGATTCAACCTTTCCCTATGATACCTCGTGGCGACTATGGAACGGGATGATTAGTTCTCCTGTGGCAACTATGGAACATAATGATTAGTTCTCCTGCGGGCCGGGATGATTAGTTCTCCTGTGGCAACTATGGAACACGATGATTAGTTCTCCTGTGAGCCAGGATGATTAGTTCTTCCGTGGCGATTATGGACAGGATGATTAGTTCTCCTATTGAGGCATCCTACCCATGCAGTCTGGGACTCATGGGAAGTACCTCTCATCTAATCAATGAGCAGGGATATGGGGTTAGGGACCACAATAGTACTATCGATGGACGCATCGTTGTATCTACCCTACTCCCTATACTAGGATGACCTCCATTGATCTGGGATCAGTATGAGTGGTTTGAGACACTCTCTTGTGATATTGATCTAGGATCAATAAAAATGACTTCGGGTCAGTAAGATGAAAGTGACTTCGGGTCAGTAGAGAATGGTATGAGACATTCTCAATCAATTATTCTTCTTCATGGTTCAGCATTGTAGAGCATAACTGAGCAGAGCTCAACAAAGCAGAGTAGAACTGAATAGAGCAGAACTGAGTAGAGCAGTGCTGAGCACTGATGGCAGAGATAGTACAATCGGACATATGGATCAGCAGATGGAGTTCTCCCTAGTTGAGAGGGAGTGTTAAATTTGGAAACTAGGGCCAAACTCCATGTGGTTCATCTTATTTATGGTAGCTGATATTATTCTTGGATCTGTTGTAGGATTGATCTAAAGATCATCCGATTCCGATAAGTATTCATGGAAATATGAATTTATTAGTGTTATGGGACAATTCGTCAAGGTCGGCCAACAACCAAATAAACCCCACTTGTGCTCAACGTTTTAGTACAAATAAAGGAGGACTTCAAGTCATTTAGACTCATCTCTTGTGATCTCACTCTCCACTTGTTTTGGGTTTTTGGTTGGAGAGGAGGTCTAGAGGAGATGCATTCTACGCAGCCCAAAGAAGGGTCATCTAGGAGAGCCCTAGCTGCAGAATTGTAGGAGATCTAGCTGCGGATCTAAGAGGCCCTAATCCACAGCTAGAAGAGTCCTAATTTGTAGCTAAAGGGAACCCTAATCTGCAGCAAAGGGAAGGCCCTAATCTACAGCTAGAGGAAGCCCTACGCTGCCGTACCTAAGGATGGTATGAAGATGCCCTAGCTGCAGCAAGAGAGGATCAAGAAGAGGACACTTTGCTGGGTTGATTTGCAGACTGTCCAAGGACTGTTTGAGGGCTATCAAGACAAGTCCGAGTTGCTGTTCAAGGGCCGAGTTGCTGGGTAGTGAAGGCCGAAGAGCTAGAGGAACAAAACGATGAAGAAAAATGTGTGTTTGGGCATGCGTAGGGACTGTCTCATGACAGTGCTAGGCGCAGGCCTTAGCACACAGAAAGAGTTGCGTAGAGGGCTGTTAAGGTGGACTAGCCCCTCAGAAGGAAGCATGGACAAAGAGGAGGCTTCACTACGAATGTTGTAAACCTTTGAGGGTTGGTTTGTGGACTATCATAAGGGTTTAGGGATGTAGCACGTGCCCTAACTAGAGCTGTCACAAACGCAGACAACTATCAGTTCAACAGTGTTTTGCAGGGGTGTTGGATCCTAGTTTAGGATCAATACTACAGTTGGTTGCTGTCCTGAAAGGTCACCTAGCTATTGTTGTGTAGGTGACATCAGGGCCATGTTTGGGTATGATATGTTGGACATATTATGGGACAGAAGCAGTATGTACAACATCATGTATAGGTACAGCTATTGCAGTGGAAGAAGTATGTACAACAACATGTATAGGTACAACTGTTGCATATTGAAGGCAATAAGTATAGCATCATGTATAGGTACAACTGTAATGGTTGCAGCATAATGGAGGCAGTATATACAACATCATGTATGGGTACAACTGTGAGTGGTGCAACATAGTGCACCGTGATGGGTACAACCATAACTGGTTGCATTTCAATGACAAGAGCAGCTCAGTGAATGGGTGCAACATGATGACGAGATGCAGCACGATGGAGAATCAGTTGAAGCAGCTTGTCTTCAACTGATCTCATGTATCATCTTCTTAGAGATGATCTATGCTCTTATCTAGATAATTTAAAGAGTTGACTTCTGTTGTAAATGCACTATCTCTCTCTTTCTCTCTCTCTCTACTAAACTATTGAAGGACATATAAGAAGAATTGATCAAGGGTTTCCCCACATTGGGGTTTGTCCCTGGCTAGCGCCACACCTTGTGTCCTCTTATCTTGGCTTATCTTTTGCAATTTATGTTTATGTTCTATCTGCATTTTACTTTAATGCTGATGTGATTGCTTATCTGGAATAGATATTGAGCTAACTATGAAAATTGAAATAAATTGCTCTTAGCATAGAACATACCTAAACTTAACACTTGTAGTATTCAAGATCTAGGCTCATTCCTTTGAACCAATATTGACCATTGTCTGGTAACCCTATTGCAACTGAGATGGAGGCCACTGAAAAAATGAACTCAACACCAGCGATGATAGCATTTTCACCCTTCAACTCAGTTTCCACCCAATCTATTAATTGTTCATGAAACCCCACCTCACTTACTCTCTTGCAAAACTCCAAGCAATGTACATCCTCGAAGCACTGTTTGATGAAAGGATAGGAGTTGATTTCAATACAATTTGATGAATCATATCTGAGGATCTCCCCTCCCTTATGATGTCTTTTCCTCTTTGGTGAAGATTTTGCCTCCATGGTGACAAAAAACCCTAGCAGCAGGCAATGAAAAAAAGTGTGAGGTATGAATGGAAATGAAGTGATGTGAAGGTGGATTTTGACAAAATGATAGAGCAGGTTTGTAAAAGGTGGATATGAACTTTGGAAGCTGATGAAAATGAGTGAAGAAATAGTGGAAGAGTGATTTGCTTGCAAGGAAGAAAAACAGGGTTTGTAATGAAAAATGCCCAAAAACCTCTAGGAATGAGCTAGGGTTTTACTTTTTGAGGGCTAAAACTTTGTTTTGAGGAGGGCTGAATGATTAAAATGGTTTATTCAACATGTATGTAGGTGTAGGACAACATTTTACATGTTTTAGAAACCAAAAATAAAAATAGCCATTGTCACCCCATCGTTTTCCATGAAAAATTTCACTACAAACCCTAATTTGAAGTGTCATTGGCATGAGATGATTTTGAAAGGAAAATGAGGGAGAATGATGGTGTACTTACTTGTTGCTTGGCTTAGAAATCAATGAATTAAGTTTGCAAGCCAGAAAATGAAGTTTGGGAGAGATTTAGAGGTTTTCTGGACGCTCTGTCCCGTGTGCAGTGCTTTGTTCCTGTGCGCAGTGCCGACCCTCTGTGCGTAGCACCTTGATCCTATTCGCAACACCATTAGGTTTTTTTCAAATTTGCCTTAGAAATTGACTTTTTCTCTCTTTTGGATGGGAGAGCTCAATTCTCAAGAGTGAATGGGAGGCAAATGAACCAATTTTGGGGGCTTTTGAGTTTATAGAGGAAAAATTATTTCCATTTTTGAAAAAGAAATGGGACCCACAAACCTTTAAAAACTGATTTTTCACTTTTGAAAGAAGAGTTATCTTTACCACTGAAACATAAGCTGCCTTTTCACTTTCCTGAGTGCTGGAACTTCTTCTTCTGGAACCTTTTGACCATGAGAACATAATGAATGTGTGATAAATCACAAGTCAATACACAAGAGCTTTTTGTCATGCTCTATTCACTGCTAGATTTATTTATGAAAATGATGGACCTTGGAAACCCTAGCGACCTAATGGATGACCTGAAACTAAATGGGATGATGTTGATCACTGATATGTTTTTATTATGAGTGAATTTCCAAAAGGCTGACCTCATTTCTAGACTGACGAAACAGTGACCAAATTTTGCTATGTAACCTAGTGACATAAAAAAATTGATTTTGATAGTCTTGACAAGCATAGTAAAAGCACTATTCATCAAGGTGACAGGCTAACAAGACTGACACTAACAACTACAACCCCCTCTCATTTGTTGTTGCAACTGCAACATTTGCAATTGAAAAGCATCCAAAATACTAAATCAATTGTGATCAGTATGATGCATTTGTCTCCCAAGTCATTCACTGCTACTAGTGTCTACTTTGTCACTGAAGAATCTGTGTTGTTGTTGACTCTACACTATGCCAACTGCTTTATTTCCAACATTGCACTGCGCTCCCCAGCATCTGACTACTACTGGTCTGCAACTATCACTCCGGTACTAACTGTATCTACTACCACTGATCCATCGAATTACTAAATACTATGGGCTCCCGTAAGAGGGCAATGATCCATGATGTGGACTCCTCAAGGATCTTTCCCATCTATAACGCTCTGGGGCCACAACACCAAGTCACCCCACCTCACCCCTAGAGGTATATTGGCGAACATAGCGAAGTCTTCCTCCAACCTGGAGGACAACCTATCTATCTCTGCAGAAGCTTCCTGTTGGTCCTGCTTCTCTCCCTTGTCCTTCTTTCTAAGAGCACACTGGGTACTGTAGTGACCAAGGATACCACACATGAAGCACTTGACCTTTGACAGGTCCTTCTTCTTCTTTCTTGGCTCCCCCTATCCTTGACTGAGACCCTTTGATGCGAGGGCCACATTCTCCTCCTCCTTCATCATCTTCGATCCGCAGTTGTTGCCACCAATGGAGGTCTTTAACAGAGCTCGTCTCAACTCCTTCTGCTATAAATCAACCCGCATTCTATCCTAGTCTAGTAGCTTATCTCTACCCAATATGCTTTGGACAAACACCTACCACTCCTCTGAGACACTGTTGAGTGCCAATTGCACTAGTTTTGTGGGTTGAGGTGCTGCCCCAACAACTAACAATTGGTCTCAAACTTCCTCAATCCTCGTAAGGAAGGGGTCTATGCCTTCCCCTTTCTGCAAATGGATGAGTCTCAACTTCTCCTTTAGGTACATCTTTCGTTGCTCAGAAGTACCCTAGTATAACATCGAGAGAACATCCCACATCTGCTTGGCGGTATCTTTGCCATCTATATGTGAGACAACATGATCCCTGACTCCATCTAGGACCCACTGCTTTGCCTAATCCATCTCTTTCTTGTATTCTTTTTGCTGATCTACATCCTGGGGAACTGTCATTACTACATTCATCTAGGCTTTCAGGCCATAATCATCTAGAAGGAAGGACATCCTTGCCTTCCAGATGACGTAGTTGGAAGCTCCATCCAACCTGTCTTGATCACGAAGCCAAGTAGTGGCCATCTCAACGAACTGTTGAAAACTTCCTCTTTCCTTCTATTTGGCTGCTGCTCAGCAACTCGCACTCCCTTCTGAAGTGAGAAGATTCGCTCACAACTACTCCCAATTTGCAAGGAAAATCAAACTTCTTGAGACTACAAGTTCCCTGAAGAAAATTTTCCCTCTGCGTGTGCTCTTGTATCCTCCATCCCGACGCTTGTTCTACTTCAACATACTGTTGTAAAACCCCTGCGTCCAGCTAGAGATATGCCCAATGAAAGTATTGACCTACTCCCTTTGCCTCTGAATCACTCAATCTAGAAGGATCAAATTTTTCTGCCCCTTACTTAGAAAAGATGAACCTCCTCAAGCAACTCGGCCTCATAGCAAAAATACTGCACTGCCCATGGGAATTTCGATTTGCTGTCCTTGTTGAGCAGCGAAATTCCTTTCCTTCATTTTTGAGCTCTCCAGCTGATCAACTATGCTCTGATACCATGTGAAAATTCCAAACTGGAACCCTATTGTAGCAACTAACATTATATCTCCTAATTGTTAATTAATTAACAATTTATTTGCTATGACAAATATCGAAATAAATACACTGTAACCTTCACAAATAAAATAGTGCAGAAAATAATGCGTTGGAAACTGAGAAATGCTAGCACACACACATAAAATATAACACAATTATTTTTGGACAAGTCCCTGAAAAAACCTGTGAAAAATCAGTGACCCAATTACTACTGCAACAAACTGATGATATTTCCCCTATTTGTTAAATTACTTGCAATTTTCTACGGAAAATATTGAAATACATGCACTGCAGCCTACACAAAACAAAATATTGTGAAAACTAAATACTGCATTGCAGAGAAATAAATGCACACACATACACTATTGTTTTTGGATAAATGTCCCCAAAAAAACCCAATGTGGGAAAACTAGTGTAGCCGTTGAGGGTTTTATTTATTATGCAATAGTAATCTGAGTACAAATCGTTAGATGCCTAAACTGACAATCTGATAAAGAGAAATACTGACAAGGAGATAGTAAGAAAAATCTCACACTATCACTGGCGATCTGAATCTGATACAGGCTCTGGATGGTTGGCGCCACGCTACCTCTGCGTTAGCCTATGCATATCTACGTCATAGTATTTGGGCTCTGCGTCACCTCCTCCTCTGATCTCTTGCTGCCTAGAACTTTGATCCTCTGGCCCTCTGGTCTCACACCCCGACTTCTGGCTCTGGAATTCGACTTTCCCAGTTGAAACTCGGACTCCCTCTGAAGCTCTGTGCTACCTCTACATGGCACTGCACTGCCTCTCTGAACCTCTCTCTATCTTCTCTGCCTTGCACTCCTCGGATCTGTAAAACTCTCCTCCGGTCTGCTATCCTTGCCCCTCTCTCACTGCTTCAACTTTACTAAGTCACTTTCGGCAACTCATAGCTGCTATTCAGGAAATCGACTTCCTAGCAAAATCGAACTGCACAAGTGTGTTCTCCTAGTGCCCATCAAACTCCTTATAATCTCTCGTTGGATCACCAACGACCAAGATTAAAACATAATCAAGGGTTAAGATTAACTTGGAGTTGATCCTTGTCTTCTTCTAGAAGATTCACACCTAATTTAATTAATACCCTTTAATTAACCAGATTTCCTAAGTTTAGACTTAGGGAACCATTTAAAAAAGTTAATTATTTATGGGTATTGAATAATGCATGTGTCTTAGCATCTCTGTAAAACCTCGAGTTAAGAGCACTCCGATGCTACAGAAATCAACAAAACCCAACTTGGGAAAACCTGTGCAGCAGTGAGGGTTTTTATTATTATGCAACAGTGAAAATATGAGTACAATTTGGTTGCCTGAAATTGGCAATCTACAAAAAGAATATCTGGGAAAAATTGATGAAAGTAATTTCCCTTCCCCCATAGGCAATCTCCGACACAACTTGCCTTAAGAAAACTTGGTCCTGTGACCCTTTGCGTCAGCCTCTGCACTGCACTGCATAGACTGCTAGATGTCAAGCCTCCAACCAGCCTTTGATAAAGTCGTTTTGCCTCTAGCCGCTGATTCGTCTCTTCGACCTTTTGGGACCACTGCCCGGCCTCTGGAACTGAGGTCAATTTTCTCACCAGCAAATTGATCTACCTTGCTGAAGCTATTGCGTAGAGTTTTGTGCTGCCTCTCTGGGATAACTCGTCCCTCTTGTTGCTGCCTCTCTAGATCTGGAAAAATTCCTCCGAATCACTGTCTCTACTCCTCACTCACTGCTTCGATCTCTAGCTCTCTCCGACAACTGATAGCTACTACTCTGGAAATCGATCTGCCAAGAAATCGAATTGCTTAAGTGTATTCTCCTTCACCACATCAACCTCTTCTTATAATCCTCTGTTGGAGCACCAACAACCAAGATTAAAACATAATCGATGGCTAGATCATCTATGGATCGATCCGTGTGAGTTTCTAGATGATTCTCACGTTGACTTAATTAATACTTATTAATTAACCATATTCCCTAAGTTTAGACTTAGGAAATATTTAAATGCTAGTTAATAATCTAATTAAGTCATTTCTAGGCAGAATTTACAGAAAAGATTTCTAGGTTTTGGAGATCTCATGTATTCTAGCCTCTCCACGAAATTCCGTGACTAAAACACATCCAATGCTACAAAAACTAACACTCTTCTTCACCCTTTGTGCCCTTACTTCTACTCCCGCTAATGGTACTCTTCAATAGAGCACACCTCAACTCCTTCTGCTGTAGATCTGTCGATATCCTGTCCCATCCAGACAATGTATCTTTGCCCAATATAATTTGGATGAAGACTTTCCAATCCATTTTGACACTATTCAGTGCCAAACATACAAGCTCTGTCGGTTGAGGTGCCTCCCCAACGACTGCAAGTTGATCTCAGACCTCCTGAATCCTAGTGAGGAAGGGATCTATGCCTTCACCCTTATACATCTTGATGCTCCTCAACTTCTCCCGGAGGAACTCTTCTACTGCTCGGAAGTACCCTGATATATCTAGATGGGAGCGTCCCACATCTCCTTGGCAGTACCTTTGCCAGTTATATGTGAAACCATAGGGTCTCGAACTCCATCCAAGATCAACCACTTCAACTTCGCTATTTCTTTCCTGTACTCCTTCAGCTGATCTGCATCCTGGGGAACTACCACCACATTCTCTACATAGGTTTTCACACCATATTCATCTAGTAGGAAGGACATCGTAGCCTTCCAGATGACAAAGTTGGACACTCCCTCCAACCTATCCTGATCTCGAAGCCTAGTTGTGGCCATCTCTGGATTTGATCGAAAATATTCCTCTTTCCCTCTGCTTGATCACTGAATCTGCTACTCGCACTCCCTTCTGGAGTGAGAGAAATTTTCCCTCTGCTTGTGCCCTTTCTCTTCCACTCGGAGATGATTCTGCTTTTGCAAACTGTTGCAAAATCCTCTGTGCCCAAACAAGGAATCTGCCCAGTGAAAATCTGAGCCACTGTTGCTCCCTCTACTCGTTGGAATCACTCAACTGGGAAGCCAATTTTTTCTACTTACCTACATTGAAAAATCGAACTTCCCCAAGCGACTCGATCTACCTAACTTAGGCTTTGCGCAACCTCCAAAAATTCATCCTGTTGTTCCCTCTGAACAACGAATTTATGCTTCCACTTCTGAGCTTCCCCACTTGATCAATCACACTCTGATACCATGCGAAAAGTTCAAGTCTGAAATCCTATGGCAACAACTAGAATTAATTCTTATAATTGTTAATTAATTAACAATATATTTTCTACGTAAAATATTGTATAAATCACATTGCAACTTTCCCAAACAAAACCATGGAAAATAAGAGCATTGGAATTTGATAAATATGATACCACACATGAAAATTGACACAATTATTTTTGGCCTAAAGTCCTCAAAAAATCTCAACTTGGGAAAATCGGTGCAACAGTTGAGAGTTTTTATTATTATGCAGTACTGAAGTAATCTGAGTACAATCTGGATGCCAAATAATGGCTATCCTATAGAGAAAATATTGGCAAAAAATTATTTGAGGCAAAATACTCTCTTTCCGAGCAATCCTGGTACTTGACTGCCTTTGGAAATCTATTCATCCACCTAGCTCTATGCAGGCCCTGTGTCACCTCTTCATAGTCTCTCAAATGCTTTATCTCGGAACTTCTGCAAATCAAGCCATCCTTCTGCTGTTGACTGGAAAAATATCTCTCCGACACTCTAGAAATGTCTTCCTGCCTCTGGAATTGATAACCAACACCAACTTCACCTCAACAAAATTGAACTTCCCTCTGAAGCATCTGTGCAACCTCTTAGAGAAATTTCGACCTCTCTACAATGTACTCACTGGATCTAGAAAAATCTTCCTCTGGCTTCATTGTCCCTGACCCTATCTATCTCTATTTCCCTTCTGAAGCTCAAACTCTTTCGACAACAACTTTTCTCTAGAAAAATCAAACTCTCCAAGGAAATCGATCCCAAGTGCGTGTCTCCATCTACCCATTGAATTCTTCTTATGATCTTAGTGTGGGGCTCCAATGAACAAGATTAAAACTTAATCAATGGTTGAGATTATTTCCTAGTCGATTTGTGTGAGTTTCTAGAGAAATCTCACCTTCCTCAATTAATTACTTGTTAATTAATCATTTTCCCTAAGTTATACTTGGGAAAAATTTAATTACTGATTAATTAAGGCATATCTAGGTGGATTTTCCTTAAACCTCTTCTAGGTTATGGAGTCCCAGTGTTTCTTAGTCTCTCTGACAACTGTCGAGACTAGAAAACCATCCAATGCTACAAAAACTAACATTTGTCTCGTCCTTGAGACATGGGAGGGAAAGCACCATCTTTCGTGTCGTCATTTGGAGTAGTCTACAGACTTATTATTCATCAAGAAACCCATGAGATCACTACTTGTGTCCTAGAGCCACTTTGGAGCACCACATGATGTTTTACTTAAGAGATCAAGGGGCCACCCCCTTGTCTATCATTCATGGAGCCCCCACTCTCATTATGGCATCTTGAGGACTCAATCAGGCCCTGCAAAGACCCTTCTACACCATCATTTCATCATTTTGGCTAGCTTTGGATGGCTTAATCTTCACTTTGTGAGCTTCTTGGTGGGCTTGTCACAAAGGATATGTTGTTTTTCACATTAATAATGTTTAAGGGTATCTTAAGAAAATTTGAATTAGATAGAGGATCATATAAATTTAGACCTCTCCCATTGAGAGAGATCATCATCATCACACTTGGATCTCTTTGTAAAAAAAGAATTTCGCACTTTTCTCTCTTGGACAAAATTGGATGTCTTTGATGCATTTCAATAGTTTTGGGAGCTAAATTCACTTTCTCTTGGAGTTTCTTTCTTGATCTTGGATTGAATATATCTCTTGTTTTCTTGTAAGTGATTTTGTCAAAAAAATTTCATGAATAATGTCTAATGTGTGGATTTATTGCAACTAGCCAGTTCTTTTGTGCCCTAATTTATTGAAAATCATTGTAAGGTTTGTAAGATTGTGGAATTGCACATTTTACTCATTGAATAACAAGTAAATAAATTTTCTTGGGGGATTAAAACTTGTTTTTCTTTCATGAAAGTCCATAGATCTTGGGTGGGTAATTGTTGAGAAGTAGGTGCTAGGGCATCACCTTTTAACCTCCTTGAGGAATAATTTAGCAAAATTTGAATAATCATCCACTCCATAGCCAAGGGAGAAGGAATTGGTCCAAGGAAAAGTTGGTGGTCACCCTCTTTCCTTCTCTTTTTCTCCTTTAAACTTTTTTGACCTTTCTCCTAGAAGGCCTAGCTAGGGATCCCTACGAATTCCATTAGAAGAGGGATTTTTAAATTCCATCTGACAAAAAATTGCATTGGTGTCTCCTCTATGGATCCTCAAAGTTTCAAGGAATTCCCACAGTTGGTTTGTGAGGAAAATCAAACCCTAGCTCTAACTTTTAAACCCTACTTTGAACCTCATAGGTTGAGAGGTCTTCATGAGGGTCATTTCCACATAAAACTTTGATAAATTAATCATTCTTGACCCTTTCCCTATCCTAGCTTGATCTAGTGAGCACATAGGAGGAATTCCTCTCACAATTACTCATAAACCCTAGGTCTTGCATAGGCTTCTTTCGAGGTCTTTCTCTGCTTTAGCTAAAGCCCTACTTTGAAGAAGAATCATCTCGCAAAGCTCCTACAGAAGTCCCACCTCACCTTGGGAGTGTTGATCCTAGACATATTCATAATCATTGAATATCCATAACCCTAGGTCTTGACTCTCCTCTTAGGCCTTTATCAGAGAGCCTTCCCTCTATCAAGCCATAATTGAGCTTCTCCTTTGAATGGGCCTTGGGAATCACTTTATACCATACCATTGATCCCATCTTTACAAGTGATAACTCCTCCCATTGGTGAAATTACGTAAACAACATGGGACACTAACTGAGGTGACAATGGGTTTTTTTCCCATTGTTGTCACATGGTCTAATAGTTGTCCCTTAAGTACCCCTCCTAGGATTCCTGCTAGGCTGTGTGGCAACAAAGCCAATTCTTACCCCTTTATTAGTAAGGAACATAGACTTTTTCAATTACATCATTCACCACCATTGTAAGCCCATGGTCACAAGTCAAAGCCTTGTAAAAACCATGTGAGGCCCTGTATTAGGTCTCATATACCTGTGTCTTGTTAGTTTGAGTCTGTATTCATTGTTATTGGTCGAACCATGCCCTGTCTCTTGAAAGCTTCATCTTGGTGATCTCAACCCATGGCTTCTCACAAGGACCCATGGTTTTATGGGAGCTTTGTTTTCCATAGGGGTGATCACCGGCGTATGGGTCAATCTAGCACACATCAAGGTGGACCTATGTCATTCCACATGGTTAGTGTCTATAGAGTCTGTAGATGACCTTGGCCTTGGTGCAATATAACTCATGGCAATTCTCACAACATAGCAATCTCTTGTGACAACATTCATGCATCCCAAGGCAGTTCATGCTTCCTAATGCAAAATGATCCAAGTGATAAAAAAATCAACCTAGGTTCATAATGTAGAGAAGGACTAGAAGATGCAATGTCGTGTGGAAATTTTCCAATCAGAGCATTTGGTGAAAATTTATGACTTGGCCAAGCTTGGTCAGTAGTATGGGGATTATTCCAGGTGGATTTTTAGGCAGAAAGTTGGGTAGTTTCTTGCATGCATTATGTCAAAGGTGATTAGCATGAAGAGAGAAAAAAACCGAGGTGTCTGAATTCTGAGATCATGTAGGACGTTGGAGATCAGGCAGAGGGGTAGGTTGACTTGGCAATGTCCTAAAGGTTGAGAAGAAACAAAGATAGACCCGTTACAGATTAGGAACACAACAAAAAACTTAGGCTTCAGATTTGGCAGGAGACAAGGATATTGGAGATCTACCTTAGTGGGCCCAGGTTAAATTATTAAAAGGATAAATAATGCCAAGTCATGGTCAAAGTAGCCATTGGGGTCAAAAGGTAGCAATCAAGAAAGAGTCAAGAAACCATTACACTTGCCTTAGACTGCGAAAATAGAAGATGGACCTATCAACCAATGTAGATCCATCTTAACTTTGGATCTACCAAGCGTTGAGAGGGATCAAATCTTTTTAGATCTTAATATATTTGCATCTCAAGATATTTGATCCCTCTCGGTGGTTGGTAGATCCAGATTTAATATGGATCTAGGTTGGTTTAATCCCCTCTTTAAATAGGCTATATTCCACATGAATACCATCGGCAATACCATGGGCTTTCATAAACCTGGAGCTCAAAAACCATTGGTAACTTGACCAAGTCAAGTTTATTTTATCTACCCAACAAAAATTAATAAAAAAATAAAAACGTAGAATTTTTATTTTAACATTAGAGTTATTTTTTAATTTGAAATTTACCTAAACTATCCAACGAAAATTGATACAAAAAATATAATGTAGAATTTTTATTTTAACATAGGGTTATTTTCATTTTATTTTATATTGACCAAGTCAAAATGTTTACAAGACAAGAGATTACAACATCTCCTGCATACTTTCTAGAGAGTGCCTCTCAGCGCAACTATCCATTACAACCAATTTATCCTCAAAGGATTAAGTTGACTTCACCTAGTCAATTCACACTCTTTTATATGGACAAATCAAATCACTCATGGACCAAAGATACTGGACATTGGAGTGAATCTTGGTGATTTTTCACTTTTTGATCATTGAAGACCATTTTCAAAGGGAAGTCGTGTCCCCTCTTGGGATGCTTCGACAAATTCGATCCCCCTTGGGGAATTAGCTAATAATTTTGTAATAATTTTAAGAAAATAAAAATTATTAAGTCCCAAATTATGGAAGACTAACAATATTTTAATGGAGTCAACTAGGCATTAGAATTTTTTGTATAAAGGACTAGTTTCTCCTCCATTGTAATTGTTATTTTTCACTTAAGACAAGTGCTATCTAATAAAAAGAGCTCATCCAATTTTAATGTAGTTTGATTTTGCTAAATAGTTGATTTATCCTAAAACTAATGTTATTTACGATTGAGGAGATAATATGTTACATGGAAGCAAACAACTAGTGTTCTCCACCTGTTTGTTTTGGTTTTGCAAGTAAATCCAATGGTTTTAAACCGCTTCAAAAGAGGGTTTTATTATCTCAAGGGCTTTATATATTATGGCACATGGAGAACAAAGGTTGGAGACGTCACATAAGAGTGTCACTCCTAAGGAGGATAAAATATTGCAGGGTGAATTTAGCTAAAGTAGGGATGACATCTGAGATGACCAAGTCCACTCCTTCGACATAAGCTGAGTATAGTGAGTTAGACAGATATCTACTTCACACTCCAGCAAAGGGTGAGACTCCAATGTACAATTAAAAATCCCAATAATAAAAAATAAAAAATTCTTTTGCTTTTCTACATTACAATAGGAATTTTGCTTGTTGGTTTTTATTGTCATTAATTTACATCAAACCTTTTGTTGGGGATACTAATAAAATTGCTAGATCTAAACCCCACTTAGATACAAGTTATTATTTCTTGCATTTTACACTTGCATCTAGCCCCCTTGTTGCAGATTACGACGTTAACAGAGCGCTCTACTCACTAGACCTGCATTTTCAGCCATTAGAAACAAGTTCTACAGACCTACAGATATGTACCATACACTAGAACTTGTAATTTTCAGCTCTATGCTTGTTAATCAACAAAACTTTCACATTAGAGTTAAATAAAATTTATTTTCTAGTAACCAAAATTGCATAATAATTTTCTGGAAAATTTTTGGGTTATTAAACATAACTCAAAAATATGAAAATAAAATTCTAGCTAACTAAAAATTGTCTTTTCAGCGAAAATTTAATAGAGGGGAGCCCCCAAAACCTCTATAATTACCCTCTATCCCCTTCTACACTCTAGGGTAACTCCCTAGAAGTGTTTTTCACACAATAGATTGGTCAGTGCAACAAAATAAGTTGTTATCGCTGCATTTTTATGCATGTTTTGTAGGTTGTAATATAGGACAACAAGTTATTTTGACCCATATCTCCTTAACCAGACTTCAGAATTAATAGAAAATCACACATGTGGTTAGGGTAGCTCCAGTAGACCAAAATCCATAGGTATAAATTTGCTATACCCTTGAAGTGTTTTGGCCACTAATATCTTCTGTAAAAAATTTCTCTGTTTTTAGCATTGTTTTTACGCAAGAAAATAGATAAATTCAACAACACCTCTACCCCATTGACTTAGTACAAGGCACTGGACATATATCAAAGTTGTTGGGGGATATTTAGGGACTCCTTCCTTGGTTGTTTGGAAGTTGTTGGAACTAAATAGCAGAGACTTGTGCCAGGTGACAGTGGATCCCTGCTTGTGTTGGAATTTCTAAGTCTAACCCATTAGAAACCCTTCATGTACTTTCTGCCTACTTGTCCTAATTAATTAACAAATTATTTACCATGTAAATACTGAAAATAAATACAAGTACATGCTCAACAAATTACATATCATCAACTGAAGGAAACAAAACAAGCACACAAGTGACACCGTTGTTTTGGGACCAATGTCCCTGGAAAAACCCAATGCAGGAAAACCGGTGCAGCTATCTAAGGGTTTTATTATTATGCAGTTTTTGAATACAATCTAGGTGCCAAAATCGGCTCACCCAACATAGAATAATCTCGGTAGTAGTACCTCTCTACTTGGAAGCAGATATTCCAGCTGAAACCCCAGATAAACACTCTGACAGCTCCCAGCCCCAATCTGCCCCACGAAAACCCCAGCGTCTGCCTCTAGGGATTGTGTCAGTCCATCCTGGCCTAGCATCAACCCAATAACCCCAGCGTCAACCTCTGGAGGCATTGCGCTAGCCTCTAGAGCCTCTGTGTCACCCACGCTGGCTCTCTGAGGCATTGCGCAGCTCCTGGCCGCCTCTGCATGGGCCCTACCTGGCTCTGCATGGCCTCTGGCTGGCTCTGCATCCCTCTCTCCCAACTTCTGCGTTGATTCTCCCGGTACCCTCTCTATTTTTGTATTCACCGCCCCTCAACTGCAACTTTGATCACTCTTTCGAATTTCTCAGCAAACCCTACCCCAGAAAATTGAAATCTTGATCAACTCGGTGTGTTCTCCAACTGACCCTCAAGCCTCTTCTTATACTTTTCTTGTTGACAATTCAACAACCGAGATTAAGTCCCTAATCAAAGGCTAATATTAGATCTGGCTTGATCCATGACTTTTCGACCATTCTAACTCAGTTTTATGTTAATTCACATTAATATTTTATTTTCCCTAGGTTTAGACTTAGGGACTCCATTAAAAATATTAATTATTTTAATAGCTCCCAAACTGGTTAGATTCTACCCAAACCATTTCTAGGTCTTGGAGATCTCATGTGCTTTAGCCTCTCCACCAATTTTCAAGGCTAGAGCACATCCGATGCTACCCCAAATCAACACTCCCTCTTAGTGAGGACTGTGCTCTAGTAATACTTCTTACTGAGTATCACCCTGATCATCTGGCATCGGTCCCTGTGTTGATGCTAGGTCTGCTACCCAACATCCTCTGCACTTCTGCATCATGTACTGCTACCCATGGCCCTGCCACTACCACTATTGCATCTGTACGACAACTCCCTCTGCATCTGTGCTGCTGCCCATGGCCCTGCCACTGCCACTGCTACATCTGCATTGCATCCCCTCTCATCATGCTGCATCGTGTTTCTCATAGCATTGCCACTACTAACTTTTGCACTGCAACTCAGTTACTGAGAGGTAAGTAAATGATCTTCCAACTCTGACATCTCTGTCTGGCTAGAAACACTCCTGATGTTGAAGCTCCCTCTGTTGCTGACAAGTGCTCGCTTTCTGACCTCTGCGCTATTGCAACAATTCTATGCCTCTTGCAATGCCGCCTCATGCTGTCCTGGGACTCCTACACTATAGCCCTCTTTGTCGCTCCATCTGCATTCGTCTCTAATGACATCCGCCTGTCTTGCTACTTCTCTTCAGGGCTCCCGGAGCAAGGTATAATCCAAGAGGTTGGGTACGTCAAGGATCCTGCCCCTCACCGCCTATAGTCCGTTTGGCTACAGCTCGATGTCTCCCCACTTCCGTTCAAGTGGCATGTGAGCACTCATGGCATAGTCATCATCTATCTCCACTTCCTTCTCTGCCCTTGTTGGTGCTGCCTTGGTATTGGAAGCCTCTCCCTTGCTCTTCTTTCTCAAACATTGGCTTGCATAGTGACCCAGTTCCCCACAGTTGAAGCATTTGACCTTGGAGAGGTCCTTCTTCTTCCATTTCTCTTGCTTTCCCTTAGATGCTAGGGCATCATCCTCCTCTTCCTCCTTGATTTTGATCCTCTTGCCGCTGCTTCCCGCCTTGCTTAGCCTTCTAATCTCTTCTTGGCGAAGTGTCGCCCACATTTCCTCCCAATCTGGAAGGGTCACCCTACCTAGTATGCTCTGGACAAACACCTCCAAGTCTTCTGAGACTGCATTCAGGGTTGTTCTCACCATCAATTCGTGATCCAGCGTGGCCCCTATGGAAGTCATCTGATCCCGGATCATCTTCAATCAATTGACGAAGGTGTCGACCTGTTCTCCCTTCTGCATTTGGTATTGTTAGCACTTGAGATTTCACCTAGGCTGAGATAGACAAACCTCAAAGCTACATCAAACCATTTCACCTCGTAGCTAGCCCTACGAGGTATGAGAAGGCTCTCTCCGGTCAAACTCGATGGATTTTTCAATGGGAAGAGTTGACCAATTAGAAACACTGATTTTAGGCTAGTAAACTAATAAGGAGGGTTGATTTAAAGTTTTTGGGGTTTTTGGTGGCAATTGGAGGGAGTGCAATTCAGGGTGCGGGGATTGAGCTCAGTTTTTGCAGGTGGGTCTTTGGGGCAAGGTAGGAGTTTATGCTGATGCCTTTAGCTAAGATAGATGGTCAAGGAAAGAAGAAGAGAGGCTAAAGAGGGCAAACAATGAATTTGAATCCTCTCTAGACAGTGGAAAACATAAATATTAAACAAAATTGAAAGCTGAGCATGGCATGCATGAATTCAAACTTTATCACTTCTTTTGTTTAATTAGAAGCAATAGAATAAGAGATGGAACACATAACACACTTACAATGACAAGTAAGAGAACACACCATCAACACAAGAGTCCAAAAGAATCCCAATGATGTCTGCAAAACCCTGGTCTTCCTTTTCCTCAAATTGCAGAGATACAAGTGAAATATACAATAGGAGCTTCTCCCTCAAGAGTCCAACCATGAAAATGAGTAAGAGAAGGCATAATATAGAAGATCTAACTCCTTTCCCCACCTCTAGGGGTCGAGCTCAGCTTCCTAGGAGCTGTTTCAACTAATTCTAAACTAATCACTAGATAATAGGCAGTCAAAACAACTTGCCTCTAAAACTTAGGAAACCTATCCATGCATTAAATATTTACCATTTACATCAAGGAAACTTCTAGAAGTGTTCAAGGAGAGTAAAAGTATCTAAGTGCCATGAAAATTACACAAAAATCCATCATTTACATGCCTCAAAAGTCAACCAAAGTAAAAACAGTGTTTTGCTGGCCGAACTGGTCAAAACAGTGAAATTTCCCTGAGTGGTCGCGCCCCTCACTTTGACTGGTCGCGCACATTGACAGCTATTTTTGAGGGCTTTCTCAGTGTCCAAATAAGGTTCAAGATAGCTCATTGGAAAGGTCTGTGAGTCTACTTTCCAACCCCACTGGAATTTCTGAATTTGGAGTTGATTTGACCCCTCAAAAGTCATTTCTCCCAAGGCAACTTTCTGCAACTCAAAAAAGGGGCCGAAAGTCAAAATTTGCATGTATTTTGAGCTTTTGGGAGCCCAAATCTTCATAAAATTTGAAACCCTTCCACAGGCAAGTGTATCTTTGCATGAAAATTCCAAAAATGTAGAGTTTCCCCGTTCTTAGCTGTCCTCATGACTGGTCGCGCACGGGGTGAGACCACTCAAATGGCCAAAACCTGTAAAATTCTCAAAAATGCCAAAAATGCCTCAAAACTCTCAAAATTTCTTGGGTTTGCTGCTAGGAGGAGGCTAATGAGTATCATGGTGAGTGAGAGAAGCCTCGGTCAAGATGCGGAGTGGGTTGGTCTTCTTCTTCCGTTTTTGTGCTTTGGCCAACCACCTTGGATTCGGCGATTGTAATTTTGACATTTCTCTAAAACCATGACACCTGTGAAAAAAGTGAAAGAGGTTTTTCTTCTTTGGCA
>APFE030718198.1:121767-198579 GCA_000404065.3 Pinus taeda | reverse complement strand
GGGTTGGTCTTCTTTCTCGTTTTTGTGCCTTGACCAACTGTACTGGAAACATGAGATTGCCATAGGATAAGCTTGTAACTCTGTCAAAGAGGTGGGCTCCTCTCTCTTATGATGACCACCTTTGCCCCCCCCTACGAGGCCTCCACTGTACCTCAACCTCTGTAGAAGAAGACTGGTCATCACTTTGCTCACAGGTTTGGGTGTCTGACATGGTTTAGGAGCAAAGTGGACAAAGTGAACTGTTGTCTCTGCCTGCAAAAATGCTGAACTCTATGCTGTTTCAAGGGGGAAAAAGACACGAGGGAAATGTTAGGGGAGGGATCTTTCAACAAGGAATGGGAACGCGTGATATGACAGGGAATTTTTTAAGGGAAATTCACAAATTGTCATGCATATAGAATCTCATTTTCATCATTGGGAAATCATTTGCAAAGAACATCTTGTAAGGGAAAAGGCATGTATGATAATGACCATGGAAGGAGCATACATGTGCGAATAGGGACATAGGAAACCATACACAATTTACTTATTGGATTTTCATGTGCATCATAAGGCAAACTTTTGGTCATGTACATTTTTGACATAGGGGGAAGGGTTTTATTAAGCAAAGGATGTCAAATGGATACAAGGGGAAAACAGTATGTACATGTGTTTTTACAATATACACAGCAACATGTTTTGTAATTTTATTGTCACATTACTCTTTTCTTCATTGCACATATATATTTTTATTTTGGCTTTGTTTTTTATATGTGTAGGGTGTTGGTGTAGGGAATTAGGGTTTGCATATGCTTGGGGGAGGGATAGGGTTTACATTTTAGGCCATGGGGAAAATTTACATTTCTTTGCAAATAATAAGGGCAGAGACATAAGCATGACTTTTTGAAGAAAAGGGGTAACAAGGGAGGGAATCAAATGGGACCAAAAAAAAAAGAAAACCTTGAAACAAACATAAAACCCTAACTTCTGCCCACATTGACAAACAATTACAAATATCTTTTTTCCTTGCATCCTTGGAGGCATAATCGCAAGCATGTAGACCCATAACCATCATCAACCAATCAAACAACAGGTATAGAGCCTACCTCAACCCAATTTGCAAATTTGAAGAAATTTTGAGTGAGTTTGAGGTGATTTTGGCTTTTATAGCTCAACTGGTCGCCCACAGCCCAACTGGTCACGCCAGTTCAAAATTAACACTGCGGAGGAGCTGCTGACTGGTCGCGTACTGCCCAACGGGTCACGCACAGTCACAGCCTTGATTGAGGGCCTTCCTGGTGTCAGAATCGGGCGCAGGATGGCTTGTTGGAAAGGTATTTGAGTCTGATTTTCAACGCAAGTGGATTTGTTTAATTTAGAGTTGATTTGACCTGTCAAAAATCAAATCTCCCAAGACTGGTCAAAAAGTGCCAAATGAGGCTGCCTGAATGAAGAGCGCTGTTGCAGTCAACTTTTGAATGCCTTCGTCAACCCCAAATTGAGCTCATGATAGCCAATTGGAAATCTCTTTGTGTCTAGTTATCATTTTACCCATCAATCAAATCATTTGGCCAACCGTGTTCTTGACATTTATCTCAAATCATGAGGCCTGTACAAAACGTGAATGAGATTTTTCTTCCTTGTCATGTTTTTGACAAAAGCCTCTCTCAGTTTCCCAAAATTCATCTTTGACTGATCTGAAACATCATTTGAGTGAAACTTGCCCCGATGTGTGAAACAAGGAATTTCATCGAAATGAAGCGAAATGAAGGGGATAGGGGGCTGTTAGATTCTTGGGGAAATTTTTGGGAGTGGGGAGGGATGTTAGGAAGCAGGGGAAAGTGGAATCTCAGAGATTGAGTGAGGGGAAGGGATCCAAAAGGGCAAAAGATAGGCCCAACCTAGAAAATTGCCAAGTTGTTGCTAGAAACTAGGGTTTGTGCAAAAATGAGGAATTTGGCGGATCTAAGGGATGGGAAGTGTTTGATAAGGTACATGAAGGATAGGGGAAGGTGTATGAACATTAAGAAACAAGTTTTGCCGATGATTTGACCATTCGAGAGAAAATGGCTTCAAACCCTAGGAGAGGGAAATGACCTTGCCTGGGCGCAACTGAAGCATGAACAAGACGTAAAATGACTCATTAGACACTGACATGATAATGACAACCCTATGAATGATGATAGAATCAGCTAAATGATGACATAGACCACCATTTGGACAACTTTAGGAGGAGTGAAAGAAAACCCTACACCTAATGCCTAGTGACCAAATTTTGCTTGAAAACTCTTTGAAATGACAAAATTTGACCTTGACACTTCAAAATAACTTTGTAAGAGCATGTTTGATCACTGGAGGAAGGCTGGAAAGACTGACACTAACAGGTATGACCGCAACTGATTTTCTAGTAGCATCTTCCTCAGCACGGAAGTATGCTGATACAACTTCTTTAGGGCCTCCCACATCTCATTTGCTATATTCTTCTCGGAAATGTGTGGTTCTACATGGTCCTTAACCCCGTCAACGATGATGCTCTTAGCCCTCACCATTACATCCTCGTACTTATCATTATCAGTCAGGTCAACTGAGATCGCTATTGTCCTCAAGGCTAAGTGCTTGAGACGGTTCCTGTCTAGAACGGATAAGATTCTAGCCTTCTAGACTACAAAGTTTGAGGCTCCATCCAGTCTGTCCTGGTCTCTTACCCCATTCACTACCATCTCGTCGCTCCTCTACTTCCCTCCTGGAAGTTCTCGGTGTGACTCCCTCTGAGCCTCGATTTCCCTCCTGGAAACCCCTCTGCCAACGTCGAGATGCCCCACTTCGATCCTTAGTGCAGCTGCACCACTGATCTGGATTTCTTGGCTAGAAATCCTCATCAACAACTCCTTCCTCCTTGGTCTTGCCCTGTTAGGTATTGTTTTGACTACAGTAACCCACTAGCTTCACTCTGCAACTTACCCACAACCTCTTAAGCCCCAACAAACTGAAGGTTAGAGCTTCTAGGATTTGCACAATCCTGGCACTAGCAAAATCCTCACCTCCTGGCCACAGGCATCAATTCTTCCTGACTGAGAAAGATGACTAGGCACTGCGTAGGTCGAGTCTGCTCCCCTCTGCCACTACACTGATCCTCTTCCTAGCTCATACTTGATGACACAGGCACTGCATCACCCCTTCCTTGTTGTTTCTCTGCTAGGAACAACTTCTGTCACTCGAGACTATTGTTTTCTTTTGTTGCTGCTCTGCTCGGCTGATGTCCTCAGTTTTCCTGTGATCTACAACCACGCTCTGATATCATGTTGGAATTTCTAAGTATAATCTATTAGAAACCCTTCATGTACTTTCTGATTTATTTCTGCCTACTTGTTCTCATTAATTAACAAGTTATGTACCATGTAAATACTGAAAATAAATACAAATACATGCTCAACACATTACAGATCATCAACTGAAGGAAACAAAACAAGCACACAAGTGACACCGTTGTTTTTGGACCAATGTCCCCGAAAAAACCCAATGCAAGAAAATCAGTGCAACTATCTGAGGGTTTTATTATTATGTAGTTTCTGAATACAATCTAGGTGCCAAAACCGGCTCACCCAACAGAGAATAATCTTGGTAGTAGTACCTCTCTACTTGGAAGAAGATATTCCGACTTAAACCCTGGATAAACACTCCGACAGCTCCCAACTCCAATCTGTCCCACGAAAACTCCAACGTCTGCCTCTAGGGACTGTGTCAGCCCTTCTTGGCCCAACGTTAGCCCAATAAACCCTGCATCAACCTTTGGAGGCACTATGCTATCCTCTCTGGAGCCTCTGCGTCACCCACGCTGGCTCTCTAAGGCACTGCGCAGCTCCTGGCTGCCTCTGCATGGGTCCTAGCTGGCTCTGCATGACCTCTTGCTGGCTCTGCGTCCCTCTCTCCCGGTTTCAGCACTGATTCTCCCGGTACCCTCTCTACTTCTGTATTCACTGCCCCTCAACTACAACTCTAATCACTCTTTCGACTTCCTCAGCAAACCTTACCCCAAAAAATCGAAGTCTTGATCAACTTTGTGTGTTCTTCAATTGACCCTCAAGCCTCTTCTTATACTTTTCTCATTGACAATTCAACGACAGAGATTAAGTCCCTAGTCAATGGCTAAGATTAGATCTAGCTTGATCCATGACTTTTGGACCATTCTAACTCAGTTTTATATTAATTCGCATTAATATTTTATTTTCCTTAAGTTTAGACTTAGGGACTCCATTAAAAATATTAATTATTTTAATATCTCCCAAATTGTTTAGATTCTGCCCAAACTATTTCTGGGTCTTGGAGATCTCATGGGCGTTAGCCTCTCCACCAATTTTCAGGGCTACAGCACATTCGATGCTACCCCAAATCAACACCCTATGTGTGCCCATTTACCAAGGCTGCCAAGACCTTAGCAGCATTGTTAAAAAGATAGATAACAGGTACCATAAGCTTTACAAATCTCACAATATATAATTCACTTAAAATTTAATCTTTCTTAATCTTAAAATTTCATCATGTAGCAATGTAGTATCTTGATGAAAAATATAATCATCCTTCCAATGATTGTTTTGAGTACCAACGTACACCAAATTTCTTCCTAGCTATTATTCACAGTCAACTCTCTATATTGTGTTTGCACTCATTCATTCTAATTTTTTTAGGGAAATAACATTATTCCTTTCAGTGCTTTAATTATATATACAACTCCTTGTATCGTGGGTAACATAAGCTTCACAAATCTCACAATACAAAATTCACTTAGTATTTCCTAATCTTATAACTTCATGATATAGCAATGTAGCATCTTGAAAAATGAATAATCATCCTCCCAATGATTGTTTAGAGTATAAATGTACACCAGATTTCTTCCTAATTATTCTTCATAGCCAACTTTCTATATTATGTTTGCACTCATTCAATCTAAAGTTTGATTCAACTTTCACTATTTAATTATACGAAATGATCATTAGGGTTTGTACATTGGGCTTTGTTACCCACCACTTGTGGGTGACACCCATAGCGGAATTTTTTTCTCCTAGATTGTCTTTAGCCAGTAGCCAATTGTTTCCCCCAAATAGCTCGATGTGCCACCATCTCCGCCACCTGAGCCAACCATTATGCACCCTTGCCCATCTGTCATGATGTGTTTGAACGTGGGCCTTCCAACCTCAAAGGTATGGATTTCATTATGTAATTGGGTATTTTTTCATACTTATTATTGACACTTATGGGCATGAATTAGTGGGGGACTAGACAGAAATAATGGGCTTGGTTTGTACTCTTTTCCCCTTGTCCAGATTGGTGGTTAACCTTGTGTCTTAGTCTTGTGGGATCTCCTTTATTGGCTACTAGGTTTAGGAGTGGCACTACATGGGAAATCCCAATTTTGGTTGCATGGACCCGCTTTCTGACACCACATACATTAATCTTTTCCGCTCATTATAACCCCATTTTCACATATTTCCCATCCAGATCCACATTTATCTGTTGGGTCCTGTTGTCGCTAAAATTGTACACAAGAATGTGACAATGATCAGGGAAAGGGTTGTCACTCTGATCCCTGCCCTCTCCATTTAAGTTTTCTCCCAATTGGAGACTAAGGGGGGTAGTCCCTATAAATGAAGAGATAAACTACTTGTTGGTTTCCTTGTTGGAAACCAACAAGTAAAGGAGACATAACTGAATGGCCTAGCAACTTGGTTAAAAATTAGGGGGCAAGTATGATTATCAAGCATAATTTGATTAGATTTCCCAAAATTAAAGTTATAAACTAGTGCCTTAGGATTATTTACTTGCTCAATTTTAACTTACATTCCAAGTCACCGGATGAACAATTGTTGCAGGATGCAAATCTATCCTATACGAAGTCCAGGACCTAGTTCTACGTGAGAAGCAAGATCTTGGTTATTTTTAATTATATGCCTAGTCTAGATTTATCCTTACTCTCAATTGTTTTGAAGTTAGTTTAAAATGTACGTTGTAGAGATAAGCTCACAAGAAGGAGGCTATGGCCTCATTAACGATACTTCCCATGAGGTTCTAACCACCTAAGTGCCTTCGTTCCTACAAGGGGTTGCCCGCAAGAGAACAACAAGGTCACCTGTGTTAACCACAAATGAGGATCCAAACTTTGCAAGTTGGAGGAGAAAAGTGGCCCTATCTTCTTACAACCAAGTTTATTCTTGGAGGTATATTTTGCAAATGCACTTCTAGTCCTAGAATGAAATGCAAGATGTGAGAGAATGCCTTAAATGATATTAATTAACCAAAATAAGTTCCCCAACAAGATTTATTTGATTCCAAAAACTTACTTGATGCACAATTAGCAAGAGGAACTAGTGATTACAATGATACAAAAGAAATCGATTTAAGGTATGATTCCCCACATGCAATATCAAAGCATAAAAGTTTTTTTTTAAAGCAACACACTTTGAGCTACTCCAATAAAACAATGCTCTTCAATGATATTCAATGAAAATTACCATTCATTAGAAACTCCCATAAGTGAACCAATTTCTCTTAATTGACAAATGGCAAGAATTATTATGAGCACAATGGCAAGATCTCTTTAAAATTGATATATCAATTAGAGACAAGAGAGACAATAATGACACCCACCGCAATAATTATCCAAGTTTCCTGTTTATGCCAATTAGATTTACTTCTTGCATTGATAAAACCAATGCTTATTATGAGAGCTAAGTAGAGGACAATTATCTTGAAATGAGATTGCTAACAGTGATCTTAAAAAAAATAGAGGACATCAATGAAATGCAAGAACGCAACAAGAGAACGCTATGAATGCAAGATGCAATGATGCAACTTATGAGGTGATGCTAGCACCAGATCATTCAAGATGTTCAATAATCAGCCTAATATAAGATTCTAAATGCTAAAAGAGGAATCTACTTAACACTATGTTATGCGCTTAGAACAAGAGAGACAAAGTACCCAAGGGTTATAGAGAGAGTTCTTATGACTTTCAAACCTTCCTAAGATGTTTTCTTATCACTGAAACAAGTATATATGAGACTTAAATGAGCATATATCAGACCTCTTTTCACTTATGTCAGATTTCCAAAATCACTTGGAACATCACCAATTAAGAGCCTGTAGGTTGATTAGCTTTTTATGTTAAGTGTGAAATGTTCTTAGGCTTATGTGAAGGTATTTTAGATCTTTTTTAGAGATGATTATATGAGACTACTACTGCTGCTACAAAGTCACATCAGATCTCTATGAAAACAGTGAGGAGAAGAAGTGGTAAGAAGCAAACCCTTAAGCCTCAAGGCCTTTCTTGATAGCTATATGGACTTCCAATGTTGATTAGGAATTTTCCAACCACCTGCAGCACAATTATTAGCTTGAAAAACTGATGGATCAATCCTCCAAAATAGCAACTAGGTCTTTTAGGGCCAGAATGATGGGCTAGTGAGACTTCAAGCCCCTTGAATGCTTCTTCAAGCCAATGATAGGTCTGCAAAACCAAGCATTAGCTTGAAACACAATAGATAAATGGCAAAAATCAACCTCTAACCCTTGCCAAACTTACCATAAGTCTGCAAACACAAAAATTAGTGCCAAATTAAATTGCAAAAGCCAAAAATGAGCCCAAAAGGGATTGTGCTAAGGAGGAAGAGGCCTAATGAGGCCTTCTTTAGGCCTTGGAGAGGGAGAAAGGCCTGTGACCTAGGGCTAGAAACCCTCTAAGGTCTATGGCTAAGAGGAACAACCCTCAAAAGGGTTGCGTCCAAGGGAATCAAGCCCTATGAGGGTTGTGGCCAAAAGAAAGAGTCCCTAAATGGGTTGTGGGTACAAGGGGAACCCCTCAAAGGATTGCAGCTAGGGGAGACAAACCCTATTAGGGTTAAAGCTAGAGGAAAAAGGCTTAATGGGGCTTGCAGCTAGGCTCCAAAGGCTTCAAACCCACACGACACCCCTGCAACAAGAAGATTTCCCAAAAAATTGATGAAAAATCACTTCTAGAAACCCTCCAAGGGCTACAATTTTCCTCTTTTGGCTGAATGTTGAACAAATGAGGCTTGGAAAGACCAAATCTAGTCGTCTAGGCCTTGGATTAGGCCTTCTCTCTTGAACGTATTGCTTCTTTCAACTAGATGACTCCTATAGAGGCCTAGAGACCCTTGAAACCCTAATGGTTTAGGCTAGGAGAGGCTAGGGCTTTCCCAAAAACTGATTTCTCTTCAATGGCTTGAGCTAGCACCTGCACAAATGAAAAATAGAAAACCCAAATACCCAATATATACAAAATTTTCAAATAAACCCCAAAACCTCAATGCTATACAAAATAGAAACAATGGGTTAGTATTAAAATATAAGGGTTAGAGAAAAAATTATTTACAAAAATAAAATTGTTCTTATTAGCATATCAAATCTTTGTAGCACAAGTAAATAGATGAGAGAATTTGAATACATTTTAAAATTTCGCAAAACCCTCCTGCATCAAATATTCGTTAGATCAAGACTTGAAGCCAAATGAAGTGTGATCCCCTCATAGTCTATGAACTTGGGGTTTCCAAGGGCTGGAGCAACCTGTAGCTCAACGCACTTTGAAAAATAGATTAATAGATCATAAGAGGTTCAATCAACACAAGGGATCTAGAAATCTGGAGATACCTGCCAGATCCCCCAGACCTAGAATGCTTGTTGGGAATCATGATTGTTGTTAAACCAAAACCCGCAGGTGTAATCACATCGCCATAGACAAGGATCCATGAGAGGCAATTAGTCCATGTTGCAAAACATATGGGGAGTATTGGTTTATCCAATGTCTAACAATCTCCCCAACAACGTGAGTTGAGTGTGTATTGAACTCATGACCTACGCTCAGATACTACTTGTTGGGAATCACGATTATCGTTAAAACAAAACTGGCAGGTGTTAGTCAACAATCACATCACCAGAGATAAGGATCCATAAGAAACGGTTAGTTCATGTCACGAAACACATGGGGAGCATTGGTTTATCCAATGTCCAACATTGCTTACTCTAGCCCAACACCTAAAGTAAGATACTTATGCTAATAGATGTTCCCACTACTGGTAATTGAAATAACAATCATGCAATATAATAGTTCAAATCATATAAAAATAAATCATCCATCACATACCACAGATCAACAAGTGAGAGACACGCTAAATTGTACCCCAAAGTCTTATGCTTTTATTACAAAATTTGGCAGAGCCTTGCTCAGTATAAAGATAATTTCGGTCTGGTTAGATCATCCTTAAAAGAGGAGCTTGATAACTTCCTTATATAGAAAAAGTGAGAGGGAATAACCCCTCCAAGTAGAAATAACGGCTAGTTCCTTGATTTGTGGCTTGATCCTCATCAAAATAATATGATCCATTGATCTTCTTAAAAAAAATTGATCTCCTTAGTTGATGGAGAGAAGTTCTTTGATCAC
Organism: Pinus taeda; assembly: GCA_000404065.3. Lineage (NCBI taxonomy): Eukaryota > Viridiplantae > Streptophyta > Pinopsida > Pinales > Pinaceae > Pinus > Pinus taeda. The sequence goes on along the minus strand of APFE030718198.1, from coordinate 189,149 downwards.
AATCAAACCTTGAATTTTCTTCCTTCATTTTGAAGAAAAAATCGAATTTCACATTAACCCGTTTTTTCTTAGTCCAAAAAATAATATTTTGAACTTTTACCTTCAAAAAATCTTCTTTGACTTAACCACCATGGTCCAAAGGGTCATTTTCTCTTAAAACTTCAACTTTTCTTTTGCTAGAGGACCTCATAATATCAATTTTTTCCAGACCCACGAATTTCTTCTCCAAAATTTATTTTTTCCACTTGAAGGGTAATTAATTTTCCCTTCATTTAATTTTTGGATAACTTCTGGCTTAATTTCAATTTTATTTTTGCCAGACATGAAAATTAAAAAGACTCCAGAGGCGATAATTATTTTCCACCCTCTAAGTGTATCTAAAAAAATGATTTAGCCATGGTGTCTAAGTACCATGCACTAAAGTATTTCTAGATACACATAAAATATTACATAAAATATTACAATTTCAACTCTTGGAAGGAGAAGTACACATAAACATATACTCTCGAGATTCAACCAAATTTTGCGACAAGACAAATGATCTAGTATGAAAAATACATAGACTCGATAAACAATAGGACTCACCTAAGACCTCGTCAATGAGTTCCACCCTAGCTTTGCGGTATATCTCGGAGAGAAAATCTTCCAATTATTTGTGTTTACAAACACATATAATTTGGGGAGGTTAAAAAACTCCCTAGGATGAAATTCTTTAAGACGAATCATAGGATTACATAAGTGTTATTACATGGCTTAATAGTCATACTAGAATCATTTACAATAAGTTTGCATAATTTGGGATTACAATGATGACATTGACTCAAAATGTTTTGTCTACTGCAATAAAATCTGCTTCCTGGACTATTGACATGTACATGGTCAACGTCTAGCTCTACTTGGGGACACATTGCTTCAATGAAGGAATGTGAGAATCCAAAATCCTATATCCAAGAAAACAAAGAAACATCAAGTAGATATCCGCTCTAAATCAAAATCATCATATATATATATATTATATATATATATATATATATATATATCAAATATGAAATTATTTGTTGTAATAGAAATCCTATTCTAACGATGAAATCTAAAAAACATAAAATGTATATGCTGAAATGAAAGTTATCTAATGACATAAATGAAATTCTATCTGAACAACATAAATGAAACCTATCTAAGAGATTAGGGTTAGAGATACAATACAAAGAAGCTCCATGACATCATATGTCATTCCTATGGCTCAATCCAGAGAATTTGCAGGTGAACAAGTGGATCCATTGGTTGTTTGTCAGATGTTCCCTGTTGAATCCTGATTCTTTTGGGCTAATGAAGGTTCTCAATGTTGTATCGCATGTCCTCATCAAATCTTCTCATTTTCCTTCTTTTGTTTGTGAGATGAGATGAAGTAGAATCTTGGATAAGCTGAAAAATTTTAGTTACAACTACATTGTATTCTGTAGGATGTCCTTGTGCTTCAATATCTTCATTGTCAAGCCTCCTTGGGTTCTCAATGTGATGCCTTCTTTCAACTTCTCTATATAATTTGATCATACCACCTTCTGCCTCCAGAATAGTAGCATAGGATAGATCTAAGTGGATATGTCCTCCAAGATCGACTGTGAATTTTCAAGACAAGATAATTCCCCACACATTAGATAGATCTATGATAGTGATATCCATAGTAATTATCCTGTATGGGAAATTTTCCAAACAAACTTGTAAATCCTTGAACATGTTGGAAATACTGAGAGGGGGTGAATCAATATTTCTTTTCAATTGTTATTTTACCAGTTAGATTCTTCACAATTTAATCAAGGAATGTATAATAATGATTTTATTAAGTGTAGAAAAGATTGAATAAAATAAATGATGAACGTTTCCAAGCACCAACTTGGACTTTCATGAGGCTCTAACCCTATCTTATCCAAGGTTCCAACCTTGTGTTTAGGAGCACCAACTCTAAGGACACCAATCTTATTGTCTTGTCTTCTTTTAATTGAAAATGAAAAATGTACTTACTTGACTGCCATCAATGAGATCACCTTATTGTGTTGTGGATTCAATCTTCAAGGCCAACTTCATTTGTCCACTTTCTTTACTTCACTTAATCCATCACTACTTGTGCCACTGCTTCTGCTTTATTGAGGTGGAGGAATTTGCTATTGTCCAAAGTTTTATGCTAGAGATCAAGGTATTCAATGCATGCCACAGTTTCAGTCTTCAAAAAATTTTATAGTTCGAAATTCAACACCACCCAGTCTAAGAGGATATACCAGCACCCACAGTCAAAGATACACTACTGCCCAATTCACAAAGGATATACTAGACTACACTTGTTCGAGAACACCCCACAGTCCGAAGTATTAATTGCCACAGTCACAAACTTTGAGAGCACCTTGCCTGAAAGCACCACTGCCTAGTTCACAATGCAACAGTTGATACACTACCCAATCCAAGATTCCTTTACACATTCATCGTATAGAAAGAGATGCCCAATCTGAGGTTTGGAGACATAGTTTGAAGAGGATTTGAGTTACTGCAATGCACCAGAGGTTATCTTCAAGTCCGAGTAGTGGCACTGTGTCAACAGGTCTACAGAGAAATCCGAGGAAACAGTTCTGAAGATGTGCCAACAAATCCGCAAAAAAATTGAGCCAACAGTTTTGAAGATGTGTCAACAGATCCGCAAAAAATTGAGCCAACAGTTCTGAAGATGATCCGAGGTTTTGTTCTTTGAAAAACGAGCTTGTCAAGTTGTACTAATCCTTGTCCATGTTAGAAAGATAGCTCTTGTTTCAAGTTCCGGGCTCCTCTTCTTTTTATGTTTCGCCTTCCTTAAAGTTCACGAGATGTGAACTATTACCTATTATTCTTCTTGATGATCGAATTGATGAGTGAAGAATGAAAACGTATGCCTAATATATAGTGTTCATGTCTCTACAAATAGGCCAACATGAGTAGGGCAGTATAGGTCAGCTCACCATCCAAAATAATATTCTTAACTTAAAAAAATTATATCTCCCAAACTATTTGGAGTTTTGGGCCAAGTAAGAGCTCACCTGAAAGGAAAAATTATGCTCTAAAAGATGGTATAGGTATCATATTGAGAGGTTGCCTCTAAGGTAGTGAAGAAACAATTTTTAATGTGATTGGTCATCAATTAGTACAGAATTGGAGGTAAGATGGAATGGCTTCATGGATAGTAAGGTCATTTGGAAATGTAAGGCTTCATGGTGACATTTACTAGGAGAGCTCAACAATATATATTTCAACAATGACAATTATTGACCAACAGATCATGCCAAGAACTTAATTCTTTTTTGAATCCATGGAGCAAATGTGATGATAAGGCCTCAATATTCTTGAATTCAATTGATCCATAACCTTTTTAGTCATAACATTGGTTGAAGCTGCAAAATCTAACATACAATTATGCAATATTGATCATTAACCATAAAAGTCAAGAAGAAAGGACGTTTATCTTCATTTGTCATGTATCAATTTAGATCCTTTAATTTTATTTCTTCATCTTTATGAGGTCGTTTATCTTATCTTGTTGTGATATAACTATGGCTTTCAGAAATGCAACTCTTTGAGATGGAATCTTTAGAAGATCTAGGATTGGGACAAAATTTTTCAAATTGTTTATCCATGTGATCCAATCAATTTTAATCCTGACTGATAAGTCTTAGATGCACTCTATTTTGATGTTTACTTTTCTTTTGATACACATATCCCTTACTTCCAGCAATCTCTAGGATTTTTCGTTGAGACGACTTCTCTCCATACATCTGCGTAATTGGATCCTTTTCGTCATTGAAATTAATGGTGGTAAAGGATGAAGGGATCATTTCCATGCAACAATCTTATCCTTCTAAAGATGAGTGAAACTCTTAACTAATTATATAAATTTGCTTACTTTCTCCTTCATCTAGGATCCTTCTGGCAAAGGCACAGGATCCTTCCTCATGAAAACTCTCACATGGTCTATAGAACGACATAGACTAATCAACAATGTTGGTAGATTCTAGAGGATTAGGAGGCCTTTGCTCATTTGGGGGATTCTTCTTTGGCCATGCATTATTATTACCCCTGTTATTATTATTCCTAGGCTGAGTATTATGATTTTTGGATCTTTCCATTTGAATTAGCCTAACTTGCATTGTTAATTTATGGTATGTTCTATGCTTATAACAGTTTACTTCTTTTTCTTATTATCTTCCACAGATTAGCAATCACATGTAGATAAAGTAAAGTGCAGATAGAACATTAAATGATCGACAGAAAACAAGCCAAGACAAGAGACACAAGATGTGGTAGCTAGCCAGGGACAAACCCCACAATGTGTGGGGAAACCCTTTGATCAAATCTTCTTTTATCTTCAATAATTCAGCAGAGAGAAATAGTACACTAAATCTGATTATATCAGTAGTAGCAAACCCTAGATCAACAGCATCAGCATTAGCGACTTCATCATCAAAACTAGGGCAGACGATATCTCACAAACCGACCGTCGAATCGACATGATTCCACCACCAAAAGTTGCAGCTTCCAGCGGAGGTTCAGATGAACCTACAACGTAGTTCAGATGAGGAGATCTTCTAGCCCATGTAGGTCAAACTTTACTGCTGCAGTTTCAGCTTCAGTTTCAACAGCTTCCTTCAAACTAGGGTAGCCGATATCTTGCAAACTGTTCGTCGTTTTGGCATGATTCCACCACCAAAAGTTGCGGCTTCTAGAGGAGGTTTAGATGGACCTACAATGCAGTTCAGATGAGGAGATATTCTAGTCCACGCAGGTCAAACTTTACTTCTGCAGTTGCAGCTTCAGCTTCAGCAGCTTCCTTCAAACTAGGGCAGTCGATATCTTGCAAACCGTCCGTTGGATTGACTTGATTCCACCACCAAAAGTTGCGGCTTTCAGAGGAGATCCAGATGGACCTATAGCGCAGTTCTAAGGAGGAGATCTAATGGTCAACGCTGGCCAAACTTTGGATCTGCAGTTGCAGCTTCAGGTTCAATAGATTCCGACTTCACATGTGTGAGAGAGAGACCCTTTTCTGCGCAGTAGAAAAGAGACTCTTTTCTGCGCAGTAGAGAGAGAGAGAGATGTGATGAGCTAAGTGAGTGCAAATGAGGAAAATTCCTCCTGTATTTATACACAACTGTTGATGTTTGAATAGATGTGATTGTTGGGCTTCTAAGCCTACATGAGTTGTAGGTCGACTTGATAATAATTCCATAATCAAAATAAATTCATATCTCCATGAATACTTATCGGAATTAGATGATCTTTAAATCAATCCTACACCTCTCGACGAGAGGAATCTAATAAAAAATATTATCAGCCATGAATAAGATGACCCACATGAAGTTTGGCCCTAGTTGCCAATTTTAACATGCATGACATTCATTTCTCTAGCATGTTCAATCTTCATATCTTTAATTACTTGAGTTAATTCCTTGATAGGATCATGGTCTACTTCCTTAACTTCTTTTGCCTTAGCCTTAGTTGGACCTCTTTCAAAGCCAGGAATTTTGGACTTCCTAGATGCCTTTTTATCCTTTTCCAATTCTCCAGCTAAAGTTTGAGCAACTTTTAAATCATTCAGTTTAGCACGCCTTAGCTCATAAGAAGTATCAACCATGAATGCAGCCAGATAATATTCTAGCAAAGATTTATCCGTTGGCTTAAATGCCATTAAATTTCTTATTAAATTCATTAACGGGCTCATTCTCATTTTTCTTTATGTCGCTGATGGTTCTAAGTGTGAAAATTTCACAACTGAAATCCCTACTGCATCAAACTGATGTTACTTGTCCTACTTGATTAAATCATGCAAGTTATTTACTGTATTCTACGGTAAATTTCGAAGCAAATACATCTGCAACCTTCACTTAATTTACATATTTGCGGAAATAAAATACTGAGCAAGAAAGAAAAATACAACACATAAGACAGTTATTTTTGGAAAAATAGTCCCCGAAAAAACCCAATTCCAGAAAACCGGTGCAGTAGCTATGAGGGTTTTATTATTGTGTAGGAGAAATTCCAAGTACAATTCTAGGATGCTCAACTAGCAATCCAATACAGAGAGAATACTGAACAAAAGACTGGTGAAATGATCTCACCCTATCGTTAGAGAATCAATGATTGATCCTTCAATTCTGGAGGCTTTGCGTCACCCTCTGCGTGGCTTTTGCGTTACCCCTCCTGGGTATTACACTACCCCTCTTCTAGATCCTCTGTAGGCTGAGAAAGCGACTTTTTTGCCTTCTAGTCTCACACTCTGGCTTCTGGCAACCGAACTTCGACATCCCTCAGTAGGCACTTGACTTCCTCTTACTGACTGTGCTGCCTCTGCGTCAGCACTTCGTAGGCCAGCGTCAACCTTTCTCTGGACATCTTTTTGTCCTCTCTCTGCCTTGTACTCTCTGGAAATTCCTTCTCCCAGATTCTCATTGTCCCTCTGTTGTAAGATCTCCTCAATCGATTTTCCTCCTGAGAACTTCTCACGTCAGAAAATCGATTTTCTCAATCTCTCTATGTGTTTTCCAAATGACCCTCAAGTCCCTTCTTATATCTTCATGTTGGGAAACCAACGACCTAGATTAAAACATAATCAAAGGCTCATATCGTTTTGACATGATCCAAGCCTTTTTCTAGAAGTTTCACCCTTGATTAGATTAATACCCATTAATATTTTAATTTTCCTAAGTTTAGACTTCGGAACCCCATTAAAAATATTAATTATTTTAATAAAATCACTTCTAGGTGGAATTTCCCAAAATGATTTTTGGGTTCTTTGGAATACTTGTGCCCAAGCCTCCCTGCAAAATTTGAGGCTTAGAGCACATCTCATGCCACCCCAAATCAACACTCCCTTGTAGCGTGGAATGTGCTTGAGCAATACACTGCGTCTCTACATATTGCTCTAACTCTGAGGCATCGTCTCTGCATTGTTGATGTCTGACATACTATCCACCAACCACTACATTTTCGCTGCCACTATATTGCTGCCTTTGACACTGTCACTGCCAATGCTACATCTGTACTACAACTCCCTCTCAAATGCTGCAATCTGCTACACTACTAGCACTGCCACTGCTAACATTGAATCCGTACTGTAACTCAGTTGTTGAGAGAAACAACTGAAAACACCCAAAACTGGATAAGTATCCAATGGATACACCTCGGTGCTGAAATCCTGACTGCTGCTAGTCCCATTCTGCCTCTAAAGCCACTGCGTTGCTGAAGCTCTACATTGTGCCTCATCGTATTGTTGCCTCTCTGCTCTATGCTTCTCAGTCTCTAGCTCTCCTTGCCATTGCATCTGTCGAATCAACACTCTATGGCACCAACTGAAACTCCACCATTTCGCTACTCCTGATCATGGGCTCCCATAGCAAGGTGATGATCTAAGAGGTGGGCTCCTCAAAGATCCTGCCCCTCTGCAATCCTCCTAACTACATTTCTATATCATCCCACCTCCCTCCTAGAGGTATCTCGACTGTCATGGTGAATTTCTCCTTATCAATCTTTGCGGCTGCAACCTTTGGATCATGCTTCTCATTCTTGTCCTTTTTCTTCAAAGGACACTGTGATGCATAGTGGCCCATCTCACCACATCTGAAGCACTTCACCTTGGATATGTCCTTCTTATGTCTCTATTGCCCCGAATATCCCTTCAATGCAAGGGTTTCCTTATCCTCTTCCCCTACTTTGGGCTTCGACCCACTGCTACAGCTGCTCCTGTCAATTTTGACCTTGAGAAGGTCTCTCCTCAACTCTTCTTGTTTCATAGTTGTCCGCATCTCGTCCCAATTTGGCAATGCCACTCTACCCAGGATGATCTGGATAAAGATTTTCCAATCATCTGATACGGAGTTCAGAACCAGTCTCACTAACTCTAAGTCCTGAGGTGTATGACCCATAGCTGATAGCTCATCACGGGTCTCCTTCAGTTTCGTGAGGAACAGATCCTGTGATGCAGGGAAGTGTTCCCTCTGTGGACAGAGGCAACCCCTCTAGCCCTAGAGTGGGTCTAGTCACAAACAAGGACAAATCAACAATAGCTTTCCTTAAACAGTTAAAGTTGGAGGCCTACCTCAACCGGTGGTCGATGGAGTTGCGTTGTGTTGCTCCAGCATCCGCTTCCTTCTCCTCAATGAGTGATCAACCTGAAACAAAGTGAAGGAAATACAACAAAGCACGTAACCATAAACAACAATGAACTATTTACTCACAAAGTCAAGAAGTCATGAGCTATCAAGTACATTTCATACAAGACATAGGAAAACATCATTGATTGCATTAATAATGAAATAAGAGTCATCTTACAACCAAAGTCTTGACGTCACAAGCCTTCTCAAAAGGGTCCAGCCAGCATGTTCTTCAAGCATTCACTCTTTGGAGATGGATCTCGCAACATACAAGAGCTATCTCACTCATAAGCTTTACACAAGATTAAGGGCACTTCACAACCTTCCACAAGCTATCAACAATCCCACACTTGCCACACTCACACCAACTATCTAGCAAACTCACAAACACTAACAACACTGCTCAACTAGCCAACTATCAGAAACTAGCAATGCATAGCAATGGTGGGAGTTTAAATAGGAGGAGTCTCCATGAAAGGTGGAAGAGTGAGCTTATCCCAAAGGAAGGTAGCACAATTGATAGAACTGCCACACCAAGGAGGGAAGGGTGACATAAACAATGCCAATAACCAGGTCTGGAGTCATCTGGAAGGCCGACTGTTGGAACAAATTCGCCCAATCTGGATCATCGCAGGCACATAACTGATATTCAGCACTGACATCGCTAGTGATCAGTGTGGCCAGTTAGATCATCGTTGAAGTCAACACATAGCCCTGCGCAGGTGCATAAAATCAGGCCATCGCAGGAATCAGATGTACTTCCTCGTTGGCAGCGCGGATGGACCGTTTACGAGCGCCTTTCAGCGCGTTTATTAAGACAATAGCCACAAAGAGGCAGATAACTTAGGAAAAGTGGGTCAATTGGCATGATCAGAGAGCATTTGTTCAACATGAGCTTGTTTAACTTGGACACATGAAACAGTAGATGGACTGGGAGTGAAGGCAGTGACAAATTACTATGTAACAAATGCCCCCTAAAGTATGAAGCCCGAGAGAGTGGGAGGGGTGAAATGCTTTACAAAACTGGCTGAGCTGGAACACCATCCAGAAGAACCGGTAGGCGCAATTACAACTGATATCTCTGATAGTGAAATACATGTAGTCTCGGCATGGACGCAGCCATCCAAAAGACATATGAACCAGGTCTGTGGTATGGACGCAGCCATCCAACTAATGAGACCATGACAATGATAAAGGTATGGTCGCAACCATGCATAAAGACTCAGGTATGGTCACAGCCATCCATCAATGAGTCATGTAATCACGAACCAATTCATGTAGCCCGAACATGTCTGATCTGAGTTCGGGGTCTTGAACCCAACCAATCATAGTACAAATTCTAGCATGCGAATAGAGGTGTTGAAGTCGAGCATGATAGAAAATCACTTGATTACCGGTCAATAATGTAAACCGTTAACAAGTGCGAGAGAAACCACCAATAATGCCAATGGTCCTCACGGTACTGTCTAGTACAATCCACGAAGCGTGAAGAATGAACTGAAGTCGAACACTCGTGGAATCACCCAATCGGCGACCAATGATGTAAGTCGACCGTCAGGTGCGAAGAACTTGCCATTGAGGCATGCAAGCTCTAATGTACCATAGGGATTTCTGGATCAATCTCCTGGATAATGAGCTGATGTCGACGGGAGACGACCTGTCGCAAAAGGGCCATAATGTTTCCCCCATCAACGACACGAGACAAGGAACAAGTAGTAGATGGTGAAACAGAGTATCAAAGGAAAAGGCAAGGATGTAAACTGCAAAAGGATTATACTCTTGAACATGTCGGCGACACGACTCCGGAGAGTGGCAACATTCAGGTACCAAAGGATCAGAGGCTTGATGGAGACAACATGGATCAAATGGAATGAGGCTAAATAACAATCCAAACCCGCGAAAGGCCAAGTGATGACGTATGGATGTCCCAACCCGACAAGAAGCAGAAGTGTTGATGTTCAAGAGTGACTAGCTGCCATAGACAATCAACAATATTTTCCAAATTTTCCACCACCATTGCTGGCGAGTACCCCAATTATTTTTGAAAACAAGTTTGAAGGGGATAGCATATGCTTGTGATATAAGTTCGACCTTCGGTCGAATCCAACCTAGTAAAAGTTTAACCAGCCCTAGGGAGGAGAAACTTGAGTCTCGTCATGGTGACGAGTTCAATGTCGTCAGGGTTTAACGAGTCCGACATAGGCAAAACTTGGAGTCTTTTTCATGTTTAGGGAGTTTGAAAAAGACAAGGAAAGAAAACTCCAGGGGGGGTCCTTTTCCGTAGATTTGTGTCTCTCGAGCCCGAAAAAGTATAAAACAATACTCGAAAGAACCGCCCGACCATTATGATCGAGGAGTACTTTTCATGATTAGTGACTTTGACTTAAAAAAGTAGAAAAGCGACCAAAATCACGTCGTTTCGTAACCAATAACGAGCTTGAAACAACAAAGGCCCGACAATCTTTTCGTTTTTAGACGGTCGGAAAAGAGCTTAAAGGCGACCGCCTCTTATTTACTTTCAACGAGTCAAAAGGAACAACTCGGCTATTTTTCATTTTGCAAGTTGGAAAAGAGCTTAAAGACGACTTCATGGATCAAGTGTACACAAAACTCCACTACCTGTAGCTCTGCACAAAACACATCACACGTAAACCCATTCGATATAAAATTAACAATATACGTAAACATAGTTGAAAAACCAAATTTTAACTTAACCATGTGATAAAAAATGAGAAAAAACCCACATTTATAAAACATAATTTTTTAATTTCCAAAAATTACTATAAAAAGGGGTTTATCCATCCATTTTTACCATTGTTACTGTTCATTCCACTGAGGAGCATTTTGGAGCACCAAAGTTGGCGAGCTAATTTCGACCCCGTTCATCCATCGTGCACCCCGAAACTCCGTCCAGGTAGATAGACTTCGTCTTGCGCTTCAATTCAATATATTTTTCATGCATTTTGACCATTAAATGTGTTATTTAAGGCGGATTTTTGGACCAGGCTCCACCGCTCGGTCATCGCGGGTATAGCCCTTGGATCCGCGATGACCGAAAAATTCACACATAACACGCTTCGATTATCACGAAAAAGTGATGTGCTTCCGCGATGACCACAAAAAAATAGAACTAGTGAACTCGTGTCATCGCGTCTGTTTTAAAAACAGATGCAATGACGACGCGAAATTATAATTTTACGCAAATTATGCTTTGAATTTTTCAAAAGAAGTGCTAATTCGTTTTCTTTCGTCATGCAGGCTATAATGGCATTTGTCTGGCAAGAACGAATGCATGATGACAATGATGTGGAAGCTTTCGCCGATGTGGTGTGCCGAAATGCATTACGAGCATGCGGATTGCTCAAATTCTTCCTTACTCCGCACCTTCGGTCACAGCCTAATTTCCTGAAGCCACTGATCCAAACCTGGAATCCCACAAATGGGAAATTCATCATCCGAGGCCAGGGTATCGAGTTTGATGCTACAAACATATATTTTTTGACTGGGTTGTCCCGTCGTGGTGAGAGGCCTATTCTAGAGGGGCAGCGACTCGGGGGTGATTCTCTAGAGATGTTGATGGCTCAAGTGTGCCCACGGGCACGCAAAATGAAAAGCAGGAAGGTGGCAATCCTGACAGTGGAGGACGTAGTCCTTTGTTCTATGTTATTCATGGTGACACGGGCAGCGGGCTTCCAAGCCCAACACGAGGCTTCGAAGACCCAGCTCCGGTTGGCTCTCGAATGTCTCAATCCAACCATGTTTAACTGGGCAGACATAGTGACGATGAATATGAAGAGGCAACCTACCAAATTTCGACGAGAGACGAAGCAGTTTGGTTATGGGTCCATCTTAGTCCTGCTCATGCTGGAGCGGGTGCCGGCATTGCAGTTATAGGACATGGATTTGGATTTGCCCAGACCACATGAGACCAAGGCTACACGGTGGGCACACGTCATGCCATGAGGAGGTGGCGGACGACCAACGTCGTGGGGGACACTGTTTCGAGAGTGGCTGGAGCGCCAGACAATCTTCGTCGAGGATTGGCTATACGTTGGCATGGACTTCCACGGAGATCCTGACATGCAGTTGTCCGCTGAAGAGCAGTGGGATGATGGTGGTAAGACACTTGATCACATTATTTTTGCATTTTATTTTTTATGATGTTTTTAGATTTTTTCATGTATATGTCCTAATAACGAATGTTATGGGATTGCAGATGTGGGACCAATGAAACCAGTTGGGTTGGCTCCAGAGGCATGGAGGGATGCACAGGGCATCGAAGCACTGGCCTTGGCTCCCCCGGCGGATGACGAGACGAAGACAGTGGCCCAAAACCTTGAGGGTTTGATGGTGGGGATCCCCGATTACATGGGGGTCGAGGAGGTCCCCGTAGCGTTGCAGGTCCACATAGTGGGAGTGAGACCCAGGGTGCACCGCCTGCTGAGTGACCTTGGGGACTGACCATTCATGCTTGAGTGGCATTGAGGAGATGACAAAGGTAGAGCAGGAGGAGATTACTTCTGAATTTCAGGTTGAGGATTCTTTGTTGGACGAGTCCATGGATTCATATGAGGATGCTTCTAAGGAGCATGAGTCATGTGGAATTGTTGATAGTAGGCCAAATTTATATTTGGGTGTGTATGGTGAGCCATCAGGGGACCCTATGGAAGACATTCAAGATGATGAGTCACCACTGATGATTCAACATGAGAAGCATATGGTGGAGCATGAGTCAACTGAGGAGGATGATTTGCATAGTATGCAGAATGAGCCTTTTGGGGAGAGCCAGTTGGAGGCTCATATTGATCTTGTGATGGAGGAAGATGAGCAGCCACCCTTGGGGTCAACCATTGATGAGGAGCATACATATGTACAGACAACTAACATAGTGGCAGTATTTATAGACACTAGTTCTTAGGAGGTGTTGGAGTCTAGAAGGACAATTTTGCAGGAGATTGGTGGACTGGTTGAAGGTAAAGTTTCATATCAGACGAGGGAGATAACAATGCATCCATCTTTGGGTCTACCCATTGATAAGGTGCAACCAAATGTAGTGGCAACCAACAAAGTTGCAACATTTTCAGGCAACAACCCTCTCCAGGAGTACATAGACAGGGCTTGTAGCACAACTTCCCCACTTTTGGCCATTTCAACGAGAGGGGCAGGATTTCTTGGACATATTTTGTTGATTGACCAGGAAAAGCATCTTGAGTTGAGCAGTGAACCATATTATCCTAGTAGACGTATTCCTTGCACAAGTGTCCATACATTAGATTCGCAGGAAATCATGAATCAATATCCTATTGATGTTACAGTATTCTTAGTCAAGGGCATAGTGGAGCAGGGACCCTTAGACATGATGGATACTACATGCTTTAGTTGGCAGGGGGATACACGTAGAAATCTCTTCAACGTTCTACCCTAGCATTAGGAGGATGGGATTGGCATTGGATTGAGCCAGGGATTAGACTAGAGAGAGGTAATGAGTTGGTATTTAGTTGAGGGAGCAACAACTATAGGTGGAGAAATAGCACAACTAGAGCCATGGGATAGGGGTGCTGATGAGTGGACATGGTGGCATTGGGATCTAGGAGGATATGTTAATAGTAGGACGAGTCAGAGTTTAATCTAGGATCCGATCATTGAGAGAGTTGTTCTTGGTTGGGTGGCATAGAGATACGGTATCACCCAGTGGTTTGTATGGGATTCAAGTATTTATTCTCACTTGCATGAGACCACCAGATTGGTCGGCAAATGTGGATTTCTTGAGGGCAAGCAATCTTGGGGTGAGAGGATTTGTAATGTTCCCTTTTTTGGTGTTCCTTATGGCATGGTTAGGGTGGACTTTCAGAGTTGGGGGTCAACAAGTCACAGGTGTAAGTTAGCATCATCAACGGGCTCAAGGGCTTTTGGAGGGGTTTTGAGGAGTTTTTATGAGGTCCAATGGAATTTGCTTGGTACATCCCATCATCCACACAGTTTGCTTTTCGTTTCGTTGCATTCCGACAACTTTCAAAAAACAAAGTTATTAATGGGCTTGACTCAATTAATTATGCTTAAGGTAACATTTCGATAGGAATACTTGGCATAACTTCTTAGTGTAATAGCTCATTGGAATCAGAACAAGAAGATCTACAGGATAAGATGGCTAGAACTGATTTTCAGTGGCTTGAGGAGGTGTTGAATTTTCTAAGTCTATCTGTTAGAAAATTAATCTGTATTTTGCTGGTTTATTTCTTCTACTTGTAAATTCTAAACAAGTTATTTAAAACATTTAAATATCTAAATAAACACAATACAGTCACAACATCTACAGATCATCCGCGAAAAGAAAACAAGCACACAAGTGACACCGTTATTTTTGGACAAATGTCCCTGGAAAAACCCAATGTGGGAAAATCGGTGCAACTATTCTAAGGGTTTATTATTATGAAGTATTTCCTTGAGTACAACTGGGTTCCTAACCGACTCACCTGACAGAGAAAAATACATGGCAAAAATACATCTATATTCAGAAACAGGTATTCAAAAAACCTGTCCCACGAAGGCCTCTCCGACAACTCTCAAGCTCAGCATTGGCCCTTTTGGCCTCTGCGTCAGCCCTCCGAGGCACTGTGCAGCCTTTGGGACCCTCTGCATCACTCCAATAGCCTCAGCGTTGATGACGCAGTCCCTCTAGCCTTTGCGTTGTCTCTGTTGGGCACTGTGTGGCCTAAACTCGTTGTTTCTCTCGCTCTCACTACTTCTACGTTGGTCTCTCAGTATTGTCTCTGCCTCTCTGTCTAGTACTCACTGCCCCTCACCACTGATCACTGATTCACTTTTGCTTAGCAGCCCCACTCTAGCAAAATGAATAACTGATCACTCTGGCATGTTCTCCAACTGACCCTCAAGCCTCCTCTTATACTTTTCTCGTTGGTCCTTCAACGGCCAAGATTAAATCTCTAATCAATGGCTAAGATTAGATTTGGCTTGATCCATGACTTTTGGAACCTTCTAACCCAGTTTTATATTAATACCCATTAATATATTATTTTTCCTAAGCTTAGACTTAGGAACACCAATAAAAATATTAATTATTTTAATATCTCCCAAACAGGGTACAATCTATCCAAAACCATTTCTGGGTCTTAGAGATCTCATGTGCTTTAGCCTCTCCACCAATTTTCATGGTTAGAGAAAATCCGATGCTACCCCAAATCAATAGGAGGCATGGTGACCAATTTACCATTTTCCCACATTAAAAATGATATTTTAATTAAGGGAAATGTGCTCAATGAATAAAATAATAAATCAATAATAAAATAGGAGCTTCTAGAGGGGTCCATTAGATCTATAAAAAGAGGTGGAGGAGGCCATTAGAGGACATATTGGATTTGGCATTCCTTCTTGTGTGAGAGGTTGAGAACCCGGTTCTCTATTTCATTTGTAGCCCTAGGACGGAAAATCTCGGGTATGCTGTTGAGTGTTGGACGAAAACCCAACTCTCTTCGAGGAGACTTCATCCAGGAGTTTCATAGAGCTTCAAGGATATTGGAGTGAGGATCATTCAGATCCTCAATTGGCGCTTCATCGTCTTTTAGTTGATTCAGTGGCAACTATTGTTGGAAGGAGAGTGCAACCATTGTGGAGTTTTGAGAGATCGGGATCAACATATCAGTAGAATATTTGGAGGTTAACTCAGCTATCATCCCTCATATTTTGTCACAAATATTTCCAGTTGTACTATGCATGCTATATTATAATAAATGAAGTTGAGTCATTTCTTGTGCTGCATTTTTTATGTTATTTGAGTTTTTGGGTTTACTTCTGCAAAATTGTCAACATATTTGTTGTGCTTGTATAATTTATGGGTTGCTATTCACTAGTGCATTTTGATGAAATATGTGTTAGATCAAGACTTGAAGCCAAACAAAGTGTTATCCCCTCACATTCAGTGAACTTGAGGTTTCCAAGGGCCAGTGCAATTTGTAGCTCAATGCACCTTAAAAATAGATTATTAAATCAAAAGGGGTTTGATCAACACAAGGGATCTAGAAACCTAGAAATACCTGCCAAATTCTTTAAATCTAGAGTCATTAGAGAAATTTTGAAGTTTAAAAAAGGGCCTCAAAACAAAAATGTACAACCAAAATCAACTTTATAAAAACCAATAGGATTCAAGATGATGATGTCAACCATGGGGGATGATCCACCATTTTTGGAGTAAAAAAATATAAAGATTAAAAAATAAAAAAATAAAAAACTACTTTTTCAACTCATATTTTTAACTTATCTCTCTATAGTTTTACCCAAATTTTTAGTGAGAGCACTCGTTGGATGCGGAATTTAATTCATCATCCAAAGAGTACACATGTTGCATACTTTTGATGGACCCAACTACACGGAAAATGAGAAATACATAAAGAATGTGATTGCAATCAAGTTTTTCCATGTATTTCTCATTTTTCATTTAACATGGTCCATTGAAAGTATGCAACATGAGTACTCCTTGAATGAAGAATTAAATTATGAATCCAACAAGTGCTCCTGCTCGAAATTTAAGTAAAACTATAGGGAGTAAGTTGAAAATACGAGTTGAAAAAATAGTTTTTTTCCCGTCTAAAATTTATTATTTCCACTATTATTTTATATATTCCTTAGGAGGTCCATTTTAGACCTCAAAATTTCTCTAATGGCCTACTCCAACCGAACGCCTAAAACACGATACATGTGCTAATAGATGTTCCTACTACTGACAATTGAAATAACAATCATGCAATATACTAGTTCAAAGCATATAAAAATAAATCATCCAACACATGCCACATATCAGCAAATGAGACACAACTTGAATTGAACCCAAAATTCTTATGCTTTTATTACAAAATTCAGAAGAGTCTTGCTCAATACAAAAATAATTTCGATCCAAGCTAGAACATCCTTACAAGAGGAGTTTGATATCTTATATAGAAAAAAAAGGGAGGGAATAACCCCTCCAAGTGGAAATAACGACTAGTTCTTTGATCCGTGGCTTGATCCTCGTCAAAATAATATGATCTGTTGATATTCTCAACAAATTTCGATCTCCTTAGTTGATGGAGAAAAATTCTTTGATCTCAATCAAACCTTGAATTTTATTCCTTCATTTTGAGGAAAAATTCGAATTCCACATTACACCCTTTTCTTAAGTCCAAAAAATAATATTTTGAACTTTTACCTTCAAAAAATCTTCTTTGACTTAACTACTATGGTCCAAAGGGTCAATTTCTCTTAAAACTTTGACTTTTCTTTTGTTGGAGGACTTCATAAAATTGATTTTTTCTGGACCCACGAATTTCCCCTCCAAAATTTATTTTTTCCACTTGGAGGGTAATTAATTTTCCTTTGACTTTATTCTTGGATAATTTATGGCTTAATTTTAATTTAATTTTTGTCACATTAAAATTAAAAATATTTAAGGGAGGATTAATTATTTTCCACCCTCTAAGTGTATCTAAAAAATGATTTATCCATGGTATCTAAGTATAAGTAACAATGCACTAAATTATTCCTAGACACACTTTTACATCAAATATTACAAGTTCAACCCTTGGAAGGGGAGATACACATAGGCATAGACTCTTTAAACTCAACCAAATTCTGTAACAAGACACGTGTTGATTTCTAGTAGCATCAGATGTGCTTTCAACCTCAAAATTTGTAGGGAGGCTAGGACACATGCATTCCACAATAACCAGAAATCGTTTTGGGAAATTCCACCCAAAAACAATTTTATTAAAATAATTAATTAATTTTAATGGGTGCCTAAGTCTAAACTTAGTAAGTTAAAATAATTAAAGGGTATTAATCAAACTGAGGGTGAAACTTCTAGAAGAAGATGAAGATAGAGTCCAAATGATCTGAGCCATTGATTATAATCTAATTTGGGTCGTTGATTACTCAATTGGAGGATTATAAGGACTTCAATGGGCATTTGGAAAACACAACGGAGAGAGATCAAGAGATCAAATTTCTCAGAGAGGGCAGTGCAACAGTTGTTAGAGAATCAATCAAGGTGATTTCTTGCTATAAGGAGCAGTGGTAGTAGATTGGAGGAAGCTTTCCAGATCCAGGGAGTGCAAGGCAGAGAGCAGTTCAGTGAGGCAGCGCAGAGCTTCAAAGGAAGTTCAAATTCTAGCTAGGAGAGAAGAAATTCAGTGTAGGAAGCCGGGGTGTGAGACTGGAAGACCTGGAAATTGAATTTCCAATTAGCAGGAGGTCATCAGAGGGATTGGCTCAGAGCCCAGCCAGAGTGACACAATTCTGCATAGGGTTGACGCAGAAGATACGCAAAGGCAGCGTGGGGCTAGTCGGCAAGCCCCTGATCAGAATCAAATCTCCTAGAACAGTGTGAGATTTCTCTCACTAACCTTTTTGCCAGTTTCTCTCTGTATCAGATAGCTAGTTGGGCATCCAATGAATTGAACTCAAATTTACTACTACATAATAATTAAAACCCTCAGTTGTTGCACCGGTTTTCCCGCATTGGATTTTTCCGGGGACATTTGTCCAAAAATAACGATGCCACTTATGTGTTATTTCTTTCTTGCTCAGATTCTTGTTTCCCCATATTAATTTAAATAGTGGAGGCTACAATGTATTAGTTTCGATATATATAGTAGAACACAGTAAATAATTTGTTCAGTTATTTATCAAATAGAAGAAACTTAATCAGTTGCTGCAGTAGAAATTTGGGTCTTCCAAATCATCACGTGGTATCAGCGCTGCAGGTTAAGTAAGAGAGCAGAGTTGGAAGAGCCCAATGCTGAAGAGAAGGAGGAAGTCGAAGTGCTGAGTAGTCTAGGCTAGGAGGGAAAAAATTTCGTGGGACAATCTCTCCCTGAGTGAGTTGACAGAGAGAGATTTCCAGATCGAAGATTGCCAGTGTCAGAGTGAGTAGCGCAGAGCCATCAGCGCAGAGAAATTTTCAGGTGAGATGCGGTTTTCTGCAACAGTTGTTGGGGAAAAAAACGTTAGAAGGAAGGAGACATCATTGAGAGAATTTCTTCCTCAGAGAATTCCTAGCCAGGCAATTAGATTTCTCTATTGCTGAGCAACAACCGAGAGGAGAAAATCTACTAAATCCAATAGGGAGTGCGTAGGCTAGCCTTGTGTTGCGTAGAGGAGAGAGGAGGTAGTTCAACATTTCGTTGGTAGAGATGGAAACTAGTGGGTTAAGAGATCAGGATCGGTTGGAGGGTGCATCCAACTATGTGATCTGGAAGGCAAGGATATCATGCCTTCTGGATGAGCACAATCTCAAAACTTATGTCGATAGTGTGGTAGTTGTACTTGTGGATCCAGATCCACTCAAGAAGTACAAGGCTGAGATGGAAAATGCCAAGCAATTGATCCTCAACGGAGTGAGAGATCAGATAGAGTGTTACACTATCGGCAAGGATACTGCCCGACAGACATGGGAAGCATTGGCTACGCTATATGAAGGATATTCCGCGCAACGGAAGATGTACTTGGACAAAAGATGAGATCCACGCAGAAGGGGGAAAAAATTGATCCGTTCCTAACAAAGCTTCAAGAAATCCGAGACTCTTTGGCAGCTGTGGAGTCAACACCTCAGCCTACTGATATGGTGAGGCTGGCCCTGAATTTTGTTTCAGAAGAATGGAAAGTATTTGTCGAGAGCATCCTGGGGAAAGAGAGATTGATAGATTGGGAAGGGATGTGGGCCGCTCTTTAGCAGGAAGAGATGAGGAGATTCTTAGTCAAGTGCAAACTTGCTAGCAACAGTAGCAGTGGGACGAAGCCCAAGGATGAAGAAGAGAAAGCAACCCTTGAATCTAAGGGGCAGCAGGAGCAGTGGAGGTAGAAAAAAGACGTCTCGAAGATCAAGTGATTTTGGTGTGGAGAATTTGGTGACTACCCTACACATTGTCTTCTCAAGTAGAAAGACAAGGACGAAAAGCATGATCCAAAGGCTACAACCGCAAAGATTTAGGAGGAGGTTGCCATGATTACCTAGATACCTCTAGGGGAGAGATGGCGTGATCTAGTACTGTATTTTGAAAGAACTACAGATGGTTAGGATCCTTGAGGAGTCCACCTCTTTGATCAATACCGTACTACGGGAGCCCAGATCAAAAGTAGCAAGATGGACCAGTGTTAGTTGGTGCAGAGGAGTGTCAGAGTGACAGTTGTAGTGGTTAAGAGTGCCAGAGACCGAGCAACGCATAACAGAGTTGGAAGTAGTGCAGTTGGCACATAGCAGAGTCAGCAGCAACACAGAGGCTTCCGAGGGTCAGCGCAAAGACTAAGCAGCAACCAGAACTCCAACAACATATGCATCATCTTGAACACCTATTTAGTAATCTTTTATGCTTTTCCGTTGCTGGTGTAGTAGCAACAGTAGTTGGAGAAGATTGCAATGTAGATGCAGTGTTGGCAGTGGCAGTGCTAGCAACAACACCCATACAAAACTTATGAGGGTTGCAGTACAGATGCAGTGTTGGCAGTGGTAGGGTCAACAGCAGTACAGATGCAACATTTGAATAATAGTTGGCAGGCAATAATGTCAGATATCAATAACGCAGAGGGAGATGTTACATAGAAGGGTGATATTTCAGTAGGTTGCATTACTAGAGAACATTCCTCGCTAAGAGGGAGTGTTGATTTTTTGGTAGCATAAAATGTGCTCTAAGCCTCAAAATTAGCAGGGAGACTAGGACACATGCATTCCACAATACCCATAAATCGTTTCCGGAAATTCCACCCGGAGACAGTTTTATTAAAATAATTAATTATTTTTAATGGGTGCCTAAGTCTAAACTTAGGAAACTAAAATAATTAAAGGGTATTAATCAAACTGAGGGTAAAACTTCGAAAAGAAAATGAAGATCGAGTCCAAATGATTTGAACCATTGATTAGAATCTAATTTGGGTCGTTGATTACTCAACTAGAGGATTATAAGGACTTCGATGGGCATTTGAAAATGACATTGGAGAGAGATCAAGAGATCGAATTTCTCAAAGAAGGTGTTGGGTGATTTAATTGTCTGTTAAATCCATATTATTTAATTTGTCAACCCAGGGGTTTCGTAAAACTTAGAAGCAAACCAAAATATATGGGACCTCAGATGTAACTATAATCAGCTTTAGAATATAAGTTATGGAAACTGAAGGGAATGCAACTATAAACTAATTAGAAGTGCATATTACAAATATAAAACTAAGTAATTTCTAATTCATTATGTAATAAGCAGGAGAAGTGGCTCCTAACTTAGGAGAACTAGATTTGTCTTTCTTCTCGAATACTACTTCATGAATAGAAATCAAAAACCACTAATGGACAATAGCTTAAGATGCATAAACAAATAATAGAAGAGGCTCCTGACTAAAGAGGTCCTTGTTGTTCTTCATTACAAATTCATTCATCATTAATGTCATTGTTGGAAAACTGGAAATTCAAAAAATCATTTGAAACTAGAAAAAGAGAACAAATTTCAATTATTACTCATATCAAATGGAAAAGAGCCTAACTTAGACCCTTATTTGTCCTTTCATATGATGATAAGATTTAAACTAAAATTCATTCATTAATAATGAAAAATCTTCAAACATCTAAGTAATTAAATGAAAATAGAATCCATAATGAGATAAAATGTTTCATTGATCCTTTTAGAGTGAGCTCAATTCTCTTAAGAACAAAGTGACAAACTATTCCATAAATTCATATACTACATTAAGACAATTTATATATAAAGCTATAGAAGAAAAACTTTATTCTATTCCATCATAAGTTAGGATACATGCTTCAAGAGTCCTCCCTTGGAATGGAGGTACTCCTATTTATACAAAAACATAAGCAACTAACTCATTAATGGAGATCCACGAATCCCTCCTAGTTCCACAAATCCTTCATATGGTTACAACCAATATGAGACACATATTCCTCTAGCAGTAGTCTATAACGCGACTTTTTGAAAGCCTTTCCGGTGGATTTTTCCGGTCAAAATCCAGCAGCAATTCATTGGACTCCCAAGTTTGATAGCTAGTTTCTACACAATCAATGGCTCCCAGGGGTTTTTCAGGACGCTGAATCCAAATATGCAGTTAAAAAACCATTTTAGCTGCTAAAAATCAAGATTTAACTTCATTTCTTCCGCCGGATTCCGTCACCGGAATCTCCAAAAAGTCGCATTATAGACAACTCCATTCCTCTATCCATGATTTTTCTCCATGAGATATGCTTGACCCCTATCCCAAATCTCCTTCAAATCTTCAAGAGAATTCGAATTTGAGTCTTGGATGCCACATAAGAGTGTCTTGGAAACTTCCAAATCACCTACACATGTCACCAAACTCATTCCACCTTTAGGTATAAGCAAATACATGTTATTTTTCTAACTTTTAATCATAAATTCACTTTAAATACATAAAATAAATAAATTTGGAAAACGAAAATATGAACCCATATGGTAATGGAAATATAATGATAATGTGATGAAGTGAGGTGACAAAATGAGGATAAAGGTGAAAATGGGGTCAAAGTGTATGCTAATTTGGTAGCCCAACATACCCCCAACTTAAGTTATTGCATGTCCTCATGCAATCTATTGCATTGATTCACTTTAATCATGATTTGATCTTTTGAATTGTCTTCCTTTCATATGAACTTTGGTTGATGTTAATTCTTTTTTCATTTTCGCATAATTGTTTGATAACTTTTTTCCTTTTGCAAAGTGTCATTTTGAAAAATATTTGATTGCAACATATTACTTTGGTTGGTTCTTGTGTGGCAACCAACTTTTATTAGTATTGGTTCTTGTGTAACAATAATTTTGTTATTTTTGTGTTGCATCAAAAGACTTTGAAAACATTTAATCAACCATTCATTCTATAATCATCATTTGCAAAACATGTAACGTTTTGAATCATAATGCAGTAGTAGTTGTTTGGAAAAGTAAGTTGGTTAGAATGACGTGTATAAAGGACATATATGACATATGAAAGGTGATAATGGAATATGAATGTGATATGTATCGAGAAATGTGAATATGAGGTATGAACATCAATTCCCCTTCCAACTAGAGATATGACAGTGTGAAAAGGGAAGTGAGGAACTTTCCAAAATTACAATTTTAAGCATTTTAAGGAATTGCATGACTAAAAATTAGAAAACCACATACCTTCACTTACCCTCAATGTACATGAGTTGTGGATGTTAAAGAATGTGGCTACTAATGCTGTTGGATCATGGAGTATGAAAACAAAGGAATTTGGATCTTCTTTTGTGTTCTTTTCGCTGATGACAAGGTTGAATCTTTATTGTTGTTATGAAAAATTGATCTGCTGCAAACTTCTGAAATGATGTAATCTTCAATCATTACAACACCCGATGGTACAATTCTAATCATGCGAATACATGTGTCGATGTTGAGCATGAAGAGAATTCATTGGATTACCAACCATTGATGCATGTTGTTAACCAATGCGAGGCAACTCACCATTAATGTCAATGAGTGCCAAGGTACCTAAGTACATCTTGCGAAGAGCGAATAGATGAGCTGATGTCGAGCCACTTGCAAGATCCAATGATCAAGGGACATTGGTGTATTCCCATGATTGTTGGCGAGAGAGCCTATCATTAAGGCATACAAGCCTCAAGGTACTACTAAGGACTCTAGCCTTGAACCTAGATAATATGCTGATGTTGATAAACCAAGACTTGTTAGAAGGGAGGCCTTAAGAAATCCTCCATCATCTAACTGGAGCACGAAACAATAATTTTGAAGGATTATGGATGAGAAATTTTGCAGTGGATCAAGGTTTATTTGGAAAAATGAAAAGGAAATGGAATGAATCAGCTTTGTAGAGGAGCTGAATGTTTTTATTGATGGATTACAAGTTAGTGAAAGCAAGGCAGGAAAATGACCGTGAAGGAAAATTTATTGACTGAAAAAGTGAGAATGCAATGAAGGTTTTATTTACTGAAAAAGGAGGAATACAATGATGAATGTAAAGGGAAATGAGGCGAATGTTTTATTGACTGAAGAAGCATGGATGAAATGGAGACACTAGCATCTGAAAGGCTTGCAAGTAATGGATCTGATCTGACATCATGTGCTCATGCATTGATGTTTCATCTTTGTTGTTGCTTTGATCATTTTCTTGTGAAAAAAATGTGATCTTTGAGAGGATTTTCAATGATTTGATAGATATGATGACATTCTCCCCCTTGGCTTACCCAAAAGCATGTCCTCATGCTTGAAATAGGGTCTTTAAAAGACAATTTTTCTTGTGGTCACTTGTTTATCTTCCTGGAACTTGCAAAAACTTAGTACCTTTTCTGCAATGAAATGTAAGTTTATCATAAGAGAGAGGTGATAAATCTCTCTATTTATGACATTTACAAAAAAACTGAGAATTGGTACTAATAAAACAAATTCGTGAAAGAAAAACCGAAAGAATGTATACCTGTGTCGAAACTAGTGCCTCATTTTACTTGTTATATCTTGTCAACAATTTCTTCATTCTTTAACTGTTTCAAATTCTGATGATATTTCTTATTATGTAGATCTCGTCAAAATCTTTCCAATGACACTTGAATCATCGAAATTCGATGTCGTATGAGAAAGTTGTGTTTATTTGAAATTTGGATGAAACAATGAAGATTGTCATGAGGTTTCTCAGTTGTAGGATTGCGCCCTTCCTAAATCTAAAAATATTATCTATCTTCTTTGGCTGAGCCATGACATAAAATTTCCAGTTTGTGATGCCGTTGGCTTCTGTACCTGCAAGACTCAAAGAAACATGATCATATAAAAATACTTTATCAAACGAAAATGCATGTCTACAGGATTCAATCTTCCATCTAGAGGATTCTCTTCAAGGCATTTTGCAAAACAATAATCCTGTAGATGAAGCACCCTTATCGTTCTTCTTTTTGATCCATTTAAAGTGTTGAAAAATGAGTTGGTGGATGGAAGGTGACTGTGTAATAGTGATGTGGCAGTGGGTGACATGGAAAATGGATGATGTGACATGTTGACTGATGACATGGCGATGAATGTGCAATATTGGCCAATGTTGTGCTGCCATGTGATGGCAAAATTGTTGTTTCATTAATGTTGTGTCAAAATTGTAGAAAAATTAATAAATTCAAATCCCCATAAAATTTGAACTCATGACCTCCATTATGCAATTTGAATGACTTACCAATAGATCACAAGTCACATTTATGAATTTAATGGAATTTTGGAAATTTTAATTATTTTAAAATGAAAATTGAAACAACAACTTAACAAGTGGCCAATTTAAATCCAAGAATTTAAAAAAAATATGATTCCAAAATATTTGTCAAATCATTTTTACATCTTTTGAATTCATCCTTTTTGCCTAGAAAGTGGATTTTTTTAACCAATTTTTATTCTATAAAAGCTTGGGAAATGTTTATGATTATATATATATATATATAATATATATTATATATATAATATATATATAATATTATTACTGTTGTAAACATGAGAAAATATTATATCTGAAAATTTCTGCAGTAAGATTTTTTTTTTAATAATTAAGATTTTCTTTTGTTATTTAATAATTATTATTATTATTATTTTAAATTTATTGATTGATTTTTTTTCTCTGTAGCTTGGCAACATTGTTGGGTGGCTGGCCATGGCTCTATCGTTGGGCCGTTGGATGGCCGTGGCCTTGGTTGCTAGCTGCATTTAATTGAAAACCGTTTTTTTCACACAACATAGCAAATAATGCTCTAGAGAACCCTGAAAATCTCTCAAACGGTTACGAATTTTGAGGAAATCTTATATAAAACATAACTCACCCCGTTCTGAGAAAAACCCACGTTTTAAATTTTTGAGATTCGTTTTCATTTGGTCATAAAATGCATTTTAAAAATGAAGTTTTTAACCTCAGCGAATTTGGCCTCTACTCAGATAACTACTGGGTGAAATCCTGTGCTCATATAACCGCTGGGTGAAATTCGTTTTTTTTTTTTTTTTTTTTCAATCAGGAGAATGGACAACTATGTTTTACTTTTTCAAAATCACACATAACATTTGCAGCAATTTTTTTCCTTGGCTTCCATGAATTTTTTTTATTTGTTTACTTTATTCTCATTTTCGTTTTTGTGTTTTTATTTATTTTTATTATTTATTTGTTTTTTTAATATTTTTTTTTCAAATTTGTTTGAATAAGCAAATCTCTTTTGTCTTTTTTTAAAGAAACAAATAATGAAAGAGAATTTTATTTTAACAAAAGATATACTAACATGAAAATTCCTTTTATGATCCTCCAAGTCACACAAAGTGCAGGAAGAGAGCATACTCAAGTTTTTATTAGTTCATTCCTCTCTTAAAAATTTGCATGCAAAAAAACAAGATGAAAAGAATCGATCTGTTACCTGAAACTATCATTCTTCCATCTTCGTTTCTGCTCTTTGTTCACAATCATTTGTTTTATTGCAAATTTTTCCTGCCAAGGGTTAATAAATGGATGGTTCTTACTGCACCACAAAATTTCAAATTTATCCTAAAAATCACAAAAACTTGTTTTTTTTATTTGTTAGTCTTATTCTATTAAAAAAGAAATCAAACATTTTCTTAAGCATAAGAGAATTTCCAATGAATCCATTTATGCATGATCATGAGTAGACTCATATCCAAGTTTGGAAAGTAAATCCTATTGAGTTATTGGACATGATCATGAAAACTGACCAATTGAAACCAAATTTGAATGTTATCTTTAGGTTTTTTTTTATTTTCTTCAACTATCATAGCATGAAGCTCTACAGATCTTGTTTTTGCAATTGGATTTTTATTTTATTTTTTAATTTTTTAATGAATGGGGATTCTTCATTTTAATGTTCTATGTTTTCTATATGCAAATGCAAATAAACTTGGATGAAACCCCAAATGAAAATGATCTTAAAAGAAAATATTTCCTAAACAATCCTCCTAACTTAGTTACATCTAAGTTTTCTCCCTCAACAACAACGCCAAAATGTTGGGTGATTTAATTCTCTGTTAAATCCCTATTATTTAATTTGTCAACACGGGGGTTTCGTGAAACTTAGAAGCAAACCAAAATATATGGGACTTCAAATGCAAATATAATCAACTTTAGAAGATAAGTTATGGAAACTGAAGGGAATGCAATTATAAACTAATTAGAAGTGCATATTACAAATATAAAATTTAACAAAGTAATTTCTAATTCATTATGTAATAAGCAGGAGAAGTGACTCATAACTTAAGAGAACCAGATTTGTTCTTCTTCTAGAATACTACTTCATGAACAAAAATAAAAAATCACTAATGGACAATAGCTTAAGATTCATAAACAAATAATAGAAGAGGCTCCTAACTAAGGAGGTCCTTGTTGTTCTTCATTACAAATTCATTCATCATTAATGCCATTGTTGGAAAACTGAAAATTTAGAAAATCATTTGAAACTAGAAAAAGAGAACGAATTTCAATTATTACTCATATCAAATGGAAGAGAACCTAACTTAAACCCTTGTTTGTCCTTTCATATGCTGAGAAGATTTAAACTAAAATTTATTCATTAATAATGAAAAATCTTCAAACATCTAAGTAATTAAATGAAAATAAAATCTATAATGAGATAAAATGTTTCTTTGATCCTTTTAGAGTGAGCTCAATTCTCTTAAGAACAAAGTGACAAACTATTCCATAAATTCATATACTACATTAAGACAATTTATATATAAAACTATAGAAGAAAAACCTTATTCTATTCCTTCATAAGTTAAGATACACGCTACAAGAGTCCCTTGGAATGGAGGAGGTACTCCTATTTATACAAAAACATAAACAACTAGCTCATTAATGGAGATCCACTAATCCCTCCTAGTTCCACAAATCCTTCATGTGGTTACAACCAATATGAGACACATATTCTTTTATCCATGATTTTTCTCCATAAGATATGCTTGACCATTGTCTCAAATCTTCAAGAGAAACGAAATTCAGTGTAGGAAGTCAGGGTATGAGACCAAAAGGCCTGGAGATCCAATTTCTAGTCAATAGGAGGTCAGCAGAGGGATTGAAGCAGAGCCCAGCCAGAGTGACACAGTTCTCCGTAAGGTTGATGCAGAAGCTACGCAGAGGCAACGTGGGGCCAGTGACCAAGTCCCTGATCAAAATCAAATCTCCCAAGACAGTGTGAAATTTCCCTCACTAACCTTTTTTCAAGTTTCTCTCTGTATTAGATAGCCAGTTGGGCATACAACGAATTGTACTCAGATTTACTACTGCATAATAGTTAAAACCCTCAGCTGCTGCATCGGTTTTCCTGCATAAGGTTTTACCGAGGACATTTGTCCAAAAATAACGGTGTCACTTATGTCTTATTTCTTTCTTGCTCAAATCGTTATTTCTGCATATTAATTTAATTAGTGGAGGTTGCAGTGTATTAGTTTCGATATTTATCGTAGAACACAGTAAATAATTTGTTCAGTTATTTATCAAATATAGGAAACTTAATCAATTGTTGTAGTAGAAATTTGGGTCTTCCAAATTTTCACAACATGATCCACTATGAAAAATACATAGACTCACCTAAGACCTCATCAATGAGTTCCACCCTAGTTTTGGGTAATATCTAGGAGAAAAACTCTGCCAATTATCCATGTTTATAAACACACGTAATTTGGGGAGGTTTAAAAACTCCCTAAGATGAAACCCTTTGAGAAGAACCATAGGGTTACTTAGGTGTTATTACATGGATTAATAGCCATACTAGAATCATTTACAATAATTACGCAGAATTTGAGATTACAATGATGACATTGACTCAAAAAAAATTGTCTGTTGAAATATACTATGCTTCTTGGACTGTTGACATGTACATGGTCAAAAGGTCCATAAGGAGTTATTTTCCCTCTCCCCTTGTCCACATTTTGGGTCGGGCTTGGAACTATGCCCCAAAGGTTGATGCAGCTAAAAAGAAAGTAAAATGCATAATTTGGCCACTCTTAACAGGAAATGTACCATAAAATGCAAAAGATGGTCGAGACATACAAATTTAGCACATAGGCAAAAGCAAACATGAGTTATACCCTATCATCATAACCATCACCCCAGTTCCTAGGGCCCCTATATTAGCCCCCTGCATCACTAAAGAACCCATGATTATCCCAACCCTGTTACAACTCAAACTAGTAGGGGTCCTAAAAGGGGATCCTTGAAGGGCTACTACTAGGCTAAGGGAAACAATGGAGCAATATCCCACTATCACCTTGGCTAAGGCTCCCTACTCTTTAAGGACTTTCACCGATGGGAGGAGACCCATTATGATAAGGATCACTAAATGGATGGACCAATGATAGAGCGAGGGGTGATCCAGGAAGCCTATTCATAAGAGAGGCTAAAATATGTGGCTTGCTTGTCTTGGAAGAGAAGATGGAACTTGGAAGGCTCTCAAGGAAGGGATTGGGGAGAATTTCAAGGTTTAGGTTTTGAGTATGTGTCTTATAAAGAAGATCCCTAAGCCCTATAATTCTTGTGGAAACTTGGGTTCCAAGTGATCTTTGAAAGATTAACCTCGATAGTGCACGAGACCAAGTGGACTTATGGTTAGGTCAAGGGGATAGAATTTAGCAACCAATGATATGTTTAGCCTAATTAGGGAGGGGAAAGAGATCAAGGAATGAATTTTCAAGGAAAGGAAATGCAAGGATCCTAGTGAAGTTTCTATCCTAAGGCAAACCAAGGGTAAGAATTGGTATTCAAGTTAGGGCTTGCGATATCTCAAGATCCCACTCTTGGAATCTCATGAAATTTGGAGGGCTTCTTGAGGACACAACAATATAGTTGTGGACCAAAAATCGAAGTATTTGAATGGCTAGATTGTGAGATAATTGATGCCTTAGGTGACCTAGAGGACTAGACCTAGAGAAGAGGAGAGGGGAGAAGGAAAATAGGTTTAAGGTGATCACCTTATGGTGGACCAATGCCTAATCCTTTGGGGAGATTTGGAGTCAATAGTAATTATGACTATGGACATTGAATTTTCTAGGTCAAGGAGGCCTTAAAGACAACTTCGCATAGCATTAGGGCAGCAACAAAAGCAGCTTCAAGAACTTTATACTTCGTTTTGCAAGATTGATGGCTTATCAAGATATATTTATATGAAGAAGCATCTCTAGGAACATTCATTCATAATAAATGGCCCATACATGAAGCATCACAATCTAGAAACTAAATTTCCACAACTTCGCATAAATGGGTGCAGTAAATTAGCCCTAGTATAGCGAAATCCCAACAACTATGTATGCCACAAGAATAGAAAATGAAATAGCATTAAATTGTACTTACATGTATTAAGAGTATATCCAACCATTAATAATTTGTCAATCAAGAAGCTCCAAGACGAGAATATAATCCAAACATCAAAATTCATTCCATGCTCCAAAATTTGTCCTCCAAGGAGGATAGTGAAATTCTCAAGAGAGATACAAGTCTAATACAAGTGATGATGCTAAAATGAATTCACATCACTTGTATTTATATACTTCTAATGAGTTTGATTTAACTAATTAGGCCCACATTAGTCCCCTAGAATAAAATAATGTGCAAAATAGCTAACTTTTAATGACAAGCCAACCAAACTAGCTCATAAACAAAAGAATAAGCCTCTCAAGATGTTGATTGATAAATAGTACTTGTTGTTGGGCCTTCTAAGAGGCCTGATGAAGTCCATGGGTCTCCAAATAGATTGAAGATACTTGTAGACCATTTTCAAGGGTTCAAATGATGGTACAAGTGATGCCACATCATCATACAGGCCCTGAGTCATCTGCCAAGTGCATGATACAACTATGGAGCCAATTGGGCATGGTGAGCCAAGTGCATCTTTCTCGTCCAATAGATGAAAGTTGAGCAATCTTTAAACATCTTTGGAGATCCATGGACTACTGTCTATTGTTGTGGAGGCCCATGGCTCTCTACCCTACATCTACCAATGTATCCCTTTGGAGAGTTAGGATCCCGTATAAGGAGACCAAACCCAAAATGGAGACCATCTGCAATCCTGCATAAGATCCAATGTGTCTCCTTGCTTTCCAGTACAACAAGTCATTTAAAGAAATCAAGTTAAAGAGCTTACAAACCATGGATAACAAGTGGGCACTTCATAATGGCATGCCCTTCCATAGTGGGATTTGGCATGTGCTAATGTCTCCAAGCTCCAAGGGGGGTTAACCAAGTACATCCTTCAAATGGTGGTAGCATGTGACAAAATGATGGAATGGAGTAGGGGATGGAGGGGGCAATCCTAGGTCACATGCCAAAGCACAATGGCAGCTAATAAAGGAAAAGCTCACACTTGGGTAAATAATGTACATGAGGGAGAAATCGTTGTACATGAGTTACCCTGACCTTGATTTTTCCACCTTTCTTCATATGCCTTTTTCCTTTTATGATTTTTCTTTGGTTATCTGCTTGGGGCTCAAGGAGAAAAGCATGATATCTAAAGTATAGTAGTGGATACCCCCTTTGAGGTGGGATGTGTTGGGAATAACGATTGTCGTTAAACCAAAACCCGTAGGTGTTGGTCAACAATCACATCGCCAGAGATAAGGATCCATGAGAGGCAGTTAGTCTATGTCGTGAAACACACAGGGAGCATTGGTTTATCTAATGTCCAACAATCTCCCCCCCAACATGAGCCGGGTGTGGACAATCATGGGTTCCTGAATGATAAAAGAGACTCATCGAGGGCCTATACGAACTAGGGTGATGGCCATGAGAATGGGGTAGAGCTAATACATTGGCTTTTGCCCCATGCTAAATGTGTTTGTCCTAGCCATCTTTTGCATTTTGTGGTACATTTTCCTGTCGAATGTGGCCAATTATGTTCTTACTTTTCTTTTCAGTCGCATCAACCTTTGGGGCAACGTTCCAGGCCCGACCCAAGGTGTGGGCAAGGGGAATGGGAGGTTAACCCTATGTGGATCCACTGGAGGAATGTAGTATTCTTTAGGGTAGGTTTGATATTCTAGTGGCGTATTATGTATTTCTGTATTATTTCTTTTGGGGTCAGCTAGGAGAAATGATGAATGGGGTTATAATGAGCGGAGGGGGAGTGATGTATGTGGATGAGGGAGCGAGACCACGCAACCAAAATCAAGGTTTCCCATGAAGTACCATCCTAAGAGCCCAAAGGTCAGTTAAAGAGATCCCACAGGACTAGGGTCCAAGGATAACATCCAAAAGAGGTCTAGGTGACAAGAGCACATACCTAACCCACTCTTTCCACCAAATCCCCCCATTAATTCATCCCAAAAGTCTCCATGATAAGTAAACTACAATAATCAATTACCAAATGGCAAGGCATACCTTTAGGTTTGGGAAACCCAACTTCAAACATAAAATCATGACAAATGGGTGAGGGACCACATGGCTAGCTCAAGTGGCGGAGAAGTGGAAAAACGAGCTAGTTGGTGGTTGCAAGGAGTTGCTGGCTATCGGTTGAGTGCCATCTTAGCGAAGAAATTTCTCCTAGGAATATCACCCACAAAATGGTGGGTAACAAACCTCTGGTGGACAATGAATTTCCCAACCTTAAGGGGGTAATCAATACTATATCTTACACATCATGCTCTAATTCCTTGGAGCCTCAAATAGTTATAACAAGAAAAAAAATCAATGAAAGGCAAAAGGCATGTGAATAAGGGTGGAGAAACAAGGGTCAGGGTAACTCATGTACAATAATTGCTCCCTCCTACATCTATACACCAAAGTGTGGGCTCCCCTCATTATAACTACCCTTGTACCATGGCATGTGGCTCAGATCCTTCCAGTTACCCCACTATGTTCCATCACTATTTCACATGAAACCTGCCATCTAATGGATGTGCCATCGAATTTTCACACCCTCAGAGGGTGAAACCACCTAATAGGTTTCTCGATTAACCTCCTTGAACTTGAACACACATGTATACTCTAAAAATCCCATTATGGAAGGGCATGCCACTATGAAGTGCCCACTTGGTTCCATAATTTGTAAGCTCATTTACTCAATTGCACTAATGGATTGTTGTACTTGAAGGTGAGGAGACACATTGGATCTTATACAAGATGGCAGGTGGGTTGTCATCTCGGGGTTTGGTTCCCTTATACGGGGTCCAAGCCCTCGAAAGGGTCATATTGGCATTTGTAGGGTGTGCGTTGAGAGCCATGGGCCTCTACTATAGCAGAGAGTAGATAACCACGCCATGGATCCTTCAGCACCTATCATTGCTCGCTCGTGCCCCACTTATTTGATGATGATGATGATGCACCTAGACCACTTTTCCCACTTGGATACACTCTTGAACCATGCACTTGGCAATTGATCCAAGGCCCACATGGGGTTGTGTCTCACCATGGGAGACAAAGGGAGGGACTGCATCATTGTTCCAGCCCTTGCAGTTGGGGTACATGCATGTTCGATTCAGTTGGAGACCTGTGAAGATGATTTTGTGCCCCCACAACCACTTAAGGGCACCACAGGTCATTTTCTTGGAGATCAAGGGGCCATCCCCTTCATCACTATTTTTGAAGCCCTTCTATTCATTTTGGCACATGTTGGACTTCATTTGGCCTTCCAACGACCCTTCTAGCTCTTTGTCTATCATTTCGACCCTCTTGAGAGGCTAATTATTGTTATTATGGAGCTATTTGGTGGGCTTGTCACCAAAATATTGTTATTTGCACATTATTTTATTGTTAGGGGTATCATTAGGTCTAATTAGACAACATCCCTTAAGAGGATCATATAAATTGATGAGAGGTTCATTTCATTTCTCATCATCACTTGGATTGGATTCTCTTTATGAAAAAGAATTCAAACCTGCTATTGTTGGATTAATTGGAGATTATTTGATACATGTTGTTGTTTGGATAATTGTTATATCATCTTGGAGCTTCATTCTTGCAAATCTATTGGATCAATATAATCTTCTTGCCTTGTAAGCATTAATTTATGCGAAATTTTTCATGTTTATTGTCTAATGTATGGAACGCTATGCTTTGGTTATTTTGTGCCCTAATTATTGATGCGAAATTCATGAACACTTGGTAATCTTAGCTCATTGCATATGTCATTCATTTTGGCAAAGAGATCGAACTTTCCTAAGGGTGGGTTAACTCTTTACACCTTGAAATTCCATTAACTAGAAAGTCTAAGTATAGATCCTTGTGACCTTGTAGTTGGTTCCCTAAGGCATGTGAAGTTTCAACTAGGCTCCTTGGAAGAGCGAAAACTCTAAATCAAAGTCACTTTCACTCCATTCTCCACAATTGGCTAGGCACTTGTCTCTAGTCCTTGATGATCACCCTCATTCCTCTCTTTCCACGATTTTTCTGCCCTAACCCTAGATGACCAAACTAGGGAATCCAGTGAAATCCATTAAAGCCATCATCTTTCTTAGCAACTTGGCTAGGAACTGTGTTGGGGTGTCCTTCACATACCCTCCAAATTTGAGATCAATCCCATAGTCGGTTTGTGAGATATATTAAGCCCTAGCTCTGAAACTGTTTGGTTCTTGGTCCTTCTAGGTTAGCAGCCTTCAAAGGGATCTATTTTTCTTGAAAACTCAAAGGAAGTTCACCTATTATTGATCCCTTCTTCTCCCTTTCTTGGCCTAGACTATTTGTTTGAAGATTCATCTGCAACCCTAGGCTTTGTTTAGGTTCCCTTGGGCTTTATTTGTGGTCCCACATCTCTACCCTTCCTTATCTCACAAGGCCACTTTAGAAACCTTATTTCTAAAGGGAATCTTAGGTCTAGGGCATTCCTCATTAAAGAATACCTCTAATCCTTAGGTCCTAACACCCCCTAAGCTTTTCCTAGAGAGCTCTTCATCTTGCTTCTAAAACAAGCAAGCCCCATTATTTGAATCTCTCTTGTGAATGGGCTCTAGAAATCACTACTTATCTTATCACTAACTCATCATTCCTATTGATTTCCCTATAGCGGAACACCTCCCATGGGTGAAAGTCCATAAAGAGCAGGGGACATCGATTGAGGTGGCAATGGGTCCATGTCCCATTGTTACCATGTGATCGAGTAGTAGTCCCTTTGGAACTTGCTATAGCCGCTACAACCACCCTCCAAAATTTTGGCCTGCACCCAATTTCAAAGCTTCCCTTGAGATTTTCACTTGATGACTGCACACACTCGGGTTCACTCCGTGAGCTCATGTGAGTCCTTGCATCCGCCTTGCTTGTGTATTTCATTCAAGTTTCTGCATTTTGGTGTCTAAGTCAAGCTTGCAACCATGTTCTAGTTATGCTCAAAGTATTCGCTTCGTATGTGCTTGTTCTATTCGCTATGAAAGCATTTGTCACACTCACACACAGAGTTACATTTGTTGTCGCACAAGCGTTGTCTCGATAAATGAACGGCCAATCACGAGTGTCGCGCTTGTCACTTGCACCGTCGGTTAGTGATGTTGAACATGTGTGTCTCGATGCTTTGGGTCGTTTCATCATCGAGTCATGTGAGTGTGTGTTTGTATGATCACCTATGCATGTTTTGATTGTTCACACACTTAATCATTCTGCTGAAGTTCTGATGAACAGACTTCCCTCTGACAGCTAGACCATCACCCCGCTTTTGACTCGATCGAACGTCAACCAGAACAACATAGAAGCATCAAGCTAGTCTTTTCAAGCTACACTGCCCACAAGCAATTCAATCAACCCTCGTGCTGGCCACCCGCACAGTCGAACCCGGTAGCCACACCAGGACTAAATCCCCTAAAAAATTGTGCAGAGGCCAATGACCTTACTTGTTCAGCTGACTGAGGACACTAAGTGCCTGTCCTTGTCTCCCTCAGAAAATTGTGCAGTTTTCCCAGTCAATGATCCTCACAGTCAACGACTATTTATCTCAGAAATTGCACAGTGTTCATGAGCAGGCCTTTCACTACCCATCAGTCAGCTCAGCTCAGAAATTGCACAGAGATGATCAGCAGGCCGACCTCTCGGCCTTAGTGCAGTTTCCCTTGCCAATAACCCCTAGCAGTAGACTACCAATTCCCTCTAGGAATTACGCAATTTCTACTGCCAGTGTCTGAGTAGCCAACTGCCAGTTCCCTTTAAGAATTGCATAGTTTTGGCTGCCAATGACCCCATCAGCCAACTATCAGTTCCCTCTGGGAATTGCGCAATTTTGGCTACCAATGACCCCAGCGGCCAATTGCCAGTTCCCTCTGGGAATTGCGTAATTCTGGCTATCCAGCGCCACTACCCGTTCATTCTAAAAAATGGGCAAAGCATGCCTGCGTTGCCTTCCAGCAATCCAGGCTGTTCCTCCCAAAATTTGCACAATTTTGCCTCCCAATAGAGCCAGACCTCATAGACAATCACTGTCGACTCAGATTGTTCGTTTCCATCACTCAGTGACTCTTTCGCAGTTTTCATCAACAGTGCCCAAAGCCATCATCCTGCTTCACAACCTTGTTGTCTCTCCTAGTCACCTACATCTAAAATGATCACGTGTCATGGTAGACTAGGAGGTTTTGGATTTGATGTCGTCTCGTCATGAACGATTGCAGGTACAGGTACATCAATGAACATGGCAAGACGACGAATGGGATGAACAAAGGGAGCACATGCAGAATGACAAGTTCACCAATGGAGGAACAAACGAAGCATGCAAAGCAGACGAGCGTGATGAACATGCACCTTCGCGAACAGATGAGTTTGTTAATCCTTCCAGCATGCAAGCAAGGAACAACATGCTAAAGCTTCATTAAGCGAACCAAGGATCATCGAAGACTCACGCACTTCGCCATGCAGAGGCAAAGCTATGATACATCATGAAGACATCCATCACCCAGTAGCATTATGGCTTGACATGCACTTCAGCAGCAACATGAATGTACCAGGATTTTCATGTCAAGTCATGTCATGAGTCATGTCGCCCACATCTCCACTATGGGCTTGTGGTCAATCAATGTGATGTAACGTGGAAGTCCAAGAGACCCACTTGTTGAACAAAGAGTCATGTAAGTCGAAAAGTCATGGAAGTCAAATGGTCATGAGGGTAGTTGAACAGCCACAAGGGTCAGTTTCACCATTAGCTATAAATACCCTCTCATTTCTACATGCAAAGGACTTTTCATCTCAGCTCCTCCCACATAGACAAGAGAATCTATAATCTTTTCTTTAAGAAGTAGTGGATCCAATGCCCCGCACTCAAGGTTAGTGATGTATGTTGTAATGATGTGTCTTGGAACTTTCGCTTAATTCAGAAGCCTGCTAATAGGCCAACATGTTTTCACACATGTATTGTATCTTTTGTAATACTGATCTTTAACACTTGTAATGCATGTTGCTTTAACCTATGTTCTACATCTGAACTGCTTCATTTGTTGTAATGCATAATCTATTAATGGAAATGTGTTGTATATGTTGTTAACGTTGTCTCACCCGTGTAGACTGCTCTCCCAGACATCAAACAGACCTTTCACATGAAGCTCGCTGTAACAACCATTGCACTTGTTCAGACTGATCTATGAGTGTTGTACATGTTATCTTACCTTGTATGGTGTGACTATTGCATCTGTATAGACTGCTCCGCTGGAAGCTGTGCATGTCCTATTATGTTGTGTGTTCCAAGTAGTATTGGCACTGCTCCCAATTGACTTGGAATTCACTCTCACCCTCTCCCTCGACAGTGAAAGAACCATAGACACAAGTAACACTTACACTCACCAGGCACGCGAACCTCACTTCTCGAAGACAAATCAAACCACTCTCCTGTGCTGACAAGCAAGAGTTGAGGCAAATCCTTAAGACAATGGCAACCAGGCCATCATACCGGATGGGACTCCCACACCAAACAGTGTGAGGTCTAGTTGGGACTTCATACTAGGATGATCCCCTGAATGTTGGCGGGTCCAATACCGTCAACATTTCTGGCGCTAGAAGGAGGGCAGCCAGTTGTACTGGCTGAAATTCCCCTCACACTCACTCATCAACCATCTGGTCAAGGCAGTAATTCACACTCCCTCTCACCTACACGCAACTTTACAGTTGGTTACTCCTCACCTCCCAGAATTGAACACGAGATTCCATATCAACAACTTTGCTCCGTCTGCCCCATCACTCACTAGTTCGTGAAAGCAGTGAGACTAATCCCATACATATGCATCAAAGAAGTCAAAAGCCACTCCCATACGAGTTGTTGTGTCATCGGTGGAAGAAGCAGTCCTTGCCACACTTGAAGGTTTGGCAAAAGCTATTGAAGACAGAAAGGAACCTCCGGTCTTCTGGCAAGGCGAACAAGACACTCTGGTACAGGAGGCGAAGGACAAGGTAGCAGAGGAGGTGGAGGTGGAGACAAACCAACAAACTCAGAGCCAGAACCATCAAACTCCGAAAGAGAGGAGGATGATGAAGAAGAAGAGATGGCTGACCCAAATCTTGAATGGATGATTCATGGACCATTGGCTGTCTCGGCTGTTTGACACAAGATATCGAAGCGAACGAAGAGAATGAACATCAAGTTCAACCCTGACAACACGGTGAAGGCAGAAGATCATTTGGACAACTTCTACCTGCAGCTGCAGACCCTTGAGGTACGACATGACGACATAGCTTGTAGATTGTTCCCATGTACCTTGGACGGTCACACAGCTGCGTGGTATCACAACCTTCCACCAAACTCCATACAGAACTGGGGTGCATTCAAATGCATGTTCCTTGAAAATTTTGTTGATGACAAGATCCCAGCTATGTTACTAAAAGAATTGGGTAGCCTAAAGATGGAGGGGAAAGAAAAGGTAAAAGATTTCAACCAGAGGTTTACACGCATATTGAAAAAATTTGCAGCAAACACCAAACCTCATGACTCTATCGCTATTGATTACTACAGGTCCGCACTGCTAACCAGCATTGCGCAGTTCGTCAAGCGAGCTGCAAAACCAACACTCTTGGAAAACTGCGAAGAGGTTATTGTTGTCGAAAAAGATGTGTGCACGATTGGACTCATCAAGGATAATGAACCAACAAAGGACTCCAAAGACGCAAACAGAAGTCCCAAGCGATGGAAAGCAAAGGTAGAGACAAGAAAGCAAATGATATTGAAACCTTCACTCGCCTCGTCAAGAACTTAACAACTGAAATATCTGAGCTTAAACAATGGAAAATGGGCACATTTGCAAGGAGCTATCGGCCTAGACAGAGATAGGGAAGCAAATCATCAGACAACAACTGGTCTGCTTGAGAAAATGCACAGAGCTCTGTGTTCAATGTCAATCAGTGCGCAGATCTCGAGTTATGTTCTTTCCACGAAGAACATCACCCCGAGAAATTCTGTTCGGACTAGAAGCAAGTCATAAACTCGTTATACAGTCACACACTCGATGTAGAGAGTGGTATCCAAAAGCAGTTGAATGACAAAGATTATGACGAAGGTATTGCACCTGTTGAAGCATCAAGTTCTGGGCATGTAGTGAATGCATATCAGTGCTCGCAAGCAGTGCCGAAGACAAACACAAAGAAGCATCCCCCAAGACAAAATGATCATTACAATCTTAGGAGTAAAGGGGCTCCCCTTGGATTTGGGAAATGTAAGAAAAGATCAAACTGCTGATAAGGAAGGGTGATCCACCGGTCGCCCCAAAGCAGAAAACACAAGACAAGTCCAGGAAGACAGCGATGAGCAAGAGTACTTCCATGAGCAGCAAACTGCGAAACACTCCGTCGAACAACACGAACATCTATACTACCCCGGACACCTCAGTAAGTCTACCACCTTTGGACTATAACATTGTTGATGACATGAAGAAAACTCGAGCAAACATCAATTTGTTCGAGTTGGCTAAGATCCAGAGTCAGCGAGATATCATGTTGCGCACACTGGGATAGATAGCAACAGATAGCGCAACCACTACCAACAAAGGAGCAAGCACACCTCCCGCATCACTTTCCACTATGCTCAATACATTTCGAATGGAAGAAGCACACTCAGGTTGCCCCCCATTCCTGTTATCTTTTCAAATTTTCAACTGCAATGTTCACAACTGTTTGGTTGATTCCGGCCAGGCAGCCAACGTCATGCCGCTCTCCATTGCGAAAAATATCAACGCATGATGGAGTGAAACATCCGCACGAATCATCCAACTTGATCGAACATCGGTACCAGCCATTGGTGAACTACGAGGCGTGATCATCTGACTATCTCATGATGCTCAAGTCCACAAATGCATCAACATAGTGGTTGTAGACATCCCGGAAGCATAAGGTCTACTACTCAACAGAGATTGGTCCAACAAGCTAAACGAATATTTTGCTACAGACTGGTCTCACATGTGGCTTCCGTATAAGGGTAAATGCAACCAAATCTGGGTAGAGTCCGAGACGTACATGAAGCATAATGTCACTCCCCTTCATAGAGCTCATGTTTGGCAGCTGCCTCCTAGAAAAGACATTGGAGTGTTATCCTGCACGGCCATCTCCAACCTCATCAGACACGCAGTTGGGACTCATTCCTTTCCCAACTGATGGTAATGAAACTTGTACAGTTTATTTCTCCAATAGTAGCAATAGTAGCAACAATAGTAGTAGCACGACAAACGGTCCATGTCTAGCCAAGTTGTGGGCCATGAGTCCTGACGAATCATAAACATATGATGGCTCAAGGACTGAGTGTACATCAGTCATCCAAAACAACAGACAATGCATGATTTCGAGCTATCTGAATTTCCAAGGCACAAGCAACAATGCTAAGCATGAAGCACTCAGGTTGAACACACAAAGGACCAACACTACGAATGAACGGAGCAACTTGGGAACCTATCACGATCTAAAGATAGCTAGTCTCGGTATAAGCTATATACCACGGTAGCGACAAAACTTTAATCGCTTGACCAAACAGTATTGGGATGGGTCTACACGGGCAGATGATGACCTAAGTACACACTACATGCAAGCAATCCAACTCAGGATTCTAGGTAAAGGAGGAGACAAGTCATTGCAGCGAAGACCAAGTAACACATACGTGTTGTTTGCACTCCTTATACAGAAAAAAATTGACTAATATTTTGGATGATCGGATTACTTGCAAAGATTGTCATCATACTTGGTTTTCTAATCTGAAACCCGCGCATAAGAAATATGGGAAAATCTGCTTACGCATTGACTTCAGAAATTTGAACCCATCCCAAAATAAAAACAACTACCCCGTGCCATCATCTGAGCCCATGTTGCACGCAGTACTTGAAACAACGGTGTTATCTTCACTTGAAGGTCTTTTGGAATGCCTCCGGGTTCCAATAGCAAAGCCCGGTGGACTTGCACTGGTCTACAAGAAGCTTGGCCCACACGTATCATTTACAATCATTGAGCAGGAGGATTGACAACCTTCCCTCCAACAACCAAGATCTCAAACATTATTTTCAGTAGGTTGGGCCACGCCTGTGTTATGTACATAGTCTGCTTGTTGCTTGTTGTTTTCATTTGGTTTGTTTTGCTTACTGCCTTTGCTTTCACTTTTTTTGATTCTGCTTACTATTTTTGTTCACATTCGTTTTGTTTGTTTGATGTATTACTATTTTTGTTTCCGGAAATAATTGTTGCCAACTACTACGTTATCGCTTTTGAATAGAGTATGTGGCTGAAATTTGAAGAGACTTGTGACACTACAACACTTGGCCAGTCTTGTGTCCGTCTTCTCTGTGCTTGGTTATAACCTTCAGTCGATGAATTCTTGACAAAAAATCCAAACCACCTGCAAGGGAAGTTTTGGTCCAACCATGAACCTGTGTCCACACTGGGAAGCCCCATGCCTATACTCAACCCTCTACTCTATGTGCTCAAGCTCATCCAACTAGCAGAAACGGAGAAGGGGAAGATCTAAACAAGCAAACCTATGTCAGAGGTTTTACATGCTTCTCTGAAGGAACAACCTCTTCTGCTCTCAATAAGTCGGGATCCCTCTTCCGCCCCAAAAATAAATAAGTTCCTATGCACAGTCCTTTTGAAAAATACAAAGGCGAAAGAAGAGAAAGGCTTCCTGTGCAGAGAAGTGAAGCATGCAACTCCGCCGGGGTACTAACCAGGCTCGTTGGTAGTGGAGCAATGTGTGTGTTCGTGCGTGACTCCATCTGGGTACTGTCCAGGCCTGCTAGTAGCGGAATAACCCTAGAGATGAAAACTTATACTCTAAAAATTTTCAACTCACGAGCTAAACTACACTTCCCAGATTCGAAACACTGTTATCAAGCTGAACTATTGATTGTATTTGATTGAGTTAGCAAAAGGCAAACCATATATGTCCATGGGGTAAGTGGGGAAGTTGAAGTAACCCACACAACGATTCAATACTCCCTGAAAGACCAAGGACCTATGATAGCAATGAACTGAAACAAAGAAGCCGCAGTTCTACCAATGTGTCGCCAAGTGTTGTAGCAGCAACAACCACCCTCCAAAATTTTGGTCTGCACCCAATTTCGGAGCCTCCCTTGAGAGTTTCACTTGATGACTGCACACACTGGAGTTCACTCTGTGAGCTTGTGAGTCCTTGCATCCACCTTGCTTGTTCATTTCATTCAAGTTTCTACATTTTGGTCTCTAAGTCAAGATTGCGGCCATGTTCTGGTTATGCTCAAAATCTTCACTTCGTATGTGCTTGTTGTGTTCGCTATGAAAGCATCTGTCGCACTCACACATAGAGTCACATTCAATGTTGCACAAGCGTCGTCTTCATCAATGAACGGTCAATCACGAGTGTCGCGCTTGTCACTTGCACCGTCGGTCAGTCATGTTGAACATGTGTTTGGATGGTTTGGGTCGTTTCATCGTCGAGTCATGCGAGTGTGTGTTCGTATGATCACCTATGCATCTTTCAATCATTCACACACTTAGTCATTCTACTGAAGTTCTGACGACCAGACTCCCTGCTAACAATTGGACCATCACCCTGCTTTCGACTTGATCAATTGTCAACCAGAACAACGCAGAAGTAACAAGCTAGTCTTTTCAAGCTACGCTGCCTACAAGCAATTCAATCAAACCTCATGCTGGCCACCCAAACAGTCAAACTCGATAGCCACCACGTGACTGACTCCCCTAAAAAATTGCCCAGAGGCCATTGATCTTACTCGTTCAGCGGACTGAGGAAATTGCGTAGACAGGTCGGACAGACACCAAGTGCCCATCCTTGTCTCCCTTAGAAAATTGTGCAGTTTTCCCAATCAGTCATCCCGACAGTCGACTGACTATTCATCTCAAAAATTGCGTAGTGTTCATAAGTAGGCCTTCCGCTGCCCATCAGTCAACTCAGCTCATAAATTGCACAGAGATGATCAGTAGGCCAGCATCCCGGCCTCATTGCAATTCCCTTTGCTAGCAACCCCTAATAGCGGACTGCCAGTTCCCTCCAGGGATTACGCAGTTTCCACTGCCAGTGACTGATCAGCGAACTACCAGTTCCCTCTGGGAATTGCGCAATTTTCGCTGCCAGTGACCCCAGCAGCAAAATGCTAGTTCCCTTTGGGAATTACACAGTTTTGGCTACCAGTCACACCAGCAGCCAACTTCCAGTTCCCTCTAGGAATTGTGTAGTTTTCGTTGCCAGTCTCCCGAGCAGTTCCCCCAAAAAACTGCGCAATCCCTGCCTACTGACCCTTCATGCAACCCGCCTGTTCCTCTGGCAAATTGCGCAAATCTAGCTATCCAACCCCGCTGCCCTTTCGTTTTGAAAAATGCGTAGAGCATGCCTTCCTTGCCTTCCAGTAGCCTGACTATTCCTCCCAAAATTTGCACAACTTTACCTCCCAGCCGAGCCAGACCTCATAGACAGTCACTATCGACTCAAATTGCCCATCTCCATCACTAAGTGACTCTTTTCAGTTTTCATCAGCAGTGCCTGAAGCCATCATCCCGCTTCACAACCTTGTTGCCTTTCTCGGTCACCTGCATCCGAAATGATCATGTGTCATGGTAGACTAGGAGGTTTTGGATTTGATGGCGTCTCGTCATGAGCGACTACAGGTATAGATACACCAATGAACATGGCAAGACGACAAATGGGATGAACAAAGGGAGCACATGCAAAATGCCAGGTTCACCAACAAAGGAACGAATGAAGCATGCAAAGCGGACGAACGCGACGAACATGCACCTTCACGAACAGATGAGCCTATCAAGCCTTCCAACATGCAAGCAAGGAACAACATGCTAAAAGCTTCATCAAGTGAACCAAGGATCATCGAAGGCTCTGCGCACTTCGCCATGCGGAGGCGGGGCTATGATACACCATGAAGACATCCATCATCCAACAACACTATGGCTCGACATACACTTCAGCAGCAGCACACATGTACCAATATCATAGTTTTAAAACTCCGACTCCGACTCCAACTCGGCCGGCTCGATTTCAATGACTCAATCGTTGTAAAAAAATACATTAAATATTTATTTTTTTTATAAAAAAACATAATTTTAAAGATTTTATACATAATTTTGAAAATTTTCATTCATGTTTCCAAACAACATTATAATATAGATGGAAGACAACATATGATCAAAGTAGGCTCATGAACCAATCCATTATATCAAAATGGTACCCAATGGCAATACATAATCAACTGTCATACATGATCAAAGACTCAAAACAAAAAACACATAACCAAGGAGGCTAGAAATGGCCTCTACAACAAAAGTAAATTGTGACTAAACTCCAGTACTAGTACTACAGCTACTGGCTAGTAGCTATTGCTAGAGGAGCGAAGATCATGTTGATCAATCTCTGGATCATCATCAGAGTCAGACA
The DNA here is from genome assembly GCA_000404065.3 of Pinus taeda. NCBI lineage: Eukaryota > Viridiplantae > Streptophyta > Pinopsida > Pinales > Pinaceae > Pinus > Pinus taeda. The sequence continues at coordinate 144,191 of APFE030718198.1, read as the reverse complement.
GGGGGCCCCATGGCTCCTCGTCATCATCATCTCCAACTGCAGCGGTAGAAGTGGTACCACTAGCAGGCTGTGCAACTGCAGCAGATGCAAGCTGAGATAGAGTAGACATGCGACTGCGCTTCTGTCGTGGCTGAGCAGAGGAAGCACCTGCAATTGGAGTCCTTGCTAGCTGTGAGACTGAGGCTGGTGGATTGGGATTTGCATTCAACTGAACATGTTCAAGTTCAATGGATGTCTCGATATCTAAATCTAAATCAAGATCCTCATCAGGATCAAACTCTGTTGGACGACTCTCCACTACCCAATCTGATGTTGGAAAAATGTCTTCCAACACAATGGGATCTGAATCAGGTCTTTTTTTCAGCAAATGGTTTCGTCTGAGCCGGAGGTTGTATTAGACATAAACTAGATCATTTAACTGTTTTTGATCCAAACGGTTTCTCTTCTTTGTGTTACTTGGGAGCAGGAGCGAAAACGAGAGCGAGAGCGAAATTTTCAGAAGCTCCTGGTTTGGGAGCAAGAGCAAACCCCAAAGGAGTTCGACAACCAATGTCACTAACATCAAGGTACATAGAGACATTGGTGCTCTTGATTAAATACGAGTTCCATACCCTAATACGTGACAAAATTCAATGGAAACATTACAATCCTCTAATCCTGAAATCCTGAAAAACTGATTTTGAATGAAATCTAAAATCCTACTTTCTCCATATGAAATCCAATGAGGCCGAAACCACTCTCAAACATCCTGAGTCATTTTATGGTAATGTTAAAAATTTAAGTAAAAGTGACATTCACTTTTACTTTAAGAATTTAACATTACCATGAAATTTGAATAGCATATCAATAGTAGAGAGCATTTGAGTGTGTTAAATAGGGTTTGGGAGGGGGAAATGGACCCCAAATAACATTTAGCTAATTCATAAAACACCTTGAAGTCCAAACCAATCAGCAAACCCCTTAAAATTTCATTAAAATAATGTTAAATCGTTGTTTTAGTGGGTTATGAGCCATTGTTTGTGACTCGGCCAAGTCAATACGGGAAACGACCGAGTTGGCCAAGTCATGGCTAACTCGGCCAACCGAGCCGTTTTTTGTACTGAGTCACTCCGGAAGGCAATGGAATGGACCAACTAGGTCGTTTCCGTTTCGAAGCGGCCGTTTTTTAAAACTATGACCAATATTGTCATGTCAAGTCATGTCGAGTCATGTCATGAGTCATGTCGCCCACATCTCCACTATGGGCTTGTCAATCAATGTGATGTAACGTGGAAGTCCAAGAGACCCACTTGTTGAACAGAGAGTCATGTAAGTTGAAAAGTCATGGAAGTCATACGGTCATGAGAGTAGTTGAACAGCCACAAGGGTCAGTTTCACCCTTGGCTATAAATACCCTCTCATTTCTACATGGAAAGGACTTTTCACCTCAGCGCCTCCCACATAGCCAAGACTAGCCAAGAGAATCTATAAACTTTTCTTTGAGGAGTAAGTAATGGTTCCAACGGCCCGCACTCGGGGTTAGTGATGTATGGTGTTGTCTTGGAACTTTCGCTTAATTCAAAAGCTTGTTAACAGGCCATCACGTTTTCACACATGTATTGTTTATGTTGTAAGATTGATCTTTAATACTTGTAATGCATGATGCTTTAAACTGTGTTCTACAACCAAACTGCTTCATTTGTTGTAATGCATAATCTATTGATGGAAATGTGTTGTATATGCTGTTAACGCTATCTCACCCATGTAGACTGCCCTCCCAGACATCAGACAGACCTTTCACATGAAGCTTGCTATAACAACCATTGCACTCGTTCAGACTAATCTATGAGTGTTGTACGTGTTATATTATCTTTTATGTTGTGACTGTCGCATCCATATAGACTGCTCCGCCAGAAGTTGTGCATGTCTTGTGTTGTGTGTTCCTAGCAATGTTGGGATTGCTCCCAATCGACTTGGAACTCACTCTCACCCTCTCCCTCAATAGTGAAAGAACCATTGACACGAATGACACTTACACTCACCAGGCACGCGAACCTCACTTCTCAAAGACAAAGCAAACCACTCTCCTGCGCTAACAAGCAAGAGTTGAGGCAAATCCTTAAGACAGTGGCAACCCAGCCATCACACCGGATGGGACTCCTGCACCAAACGGTGCAAGGTCTAGTTGGGACCTCATACTGGGGTGATCCCTTGAATGTTGGCAGGTCCAGCACTGTGAACAGAACCCCTCCTAGGCCCCTGTTAAATTGAGCAGTAACAGGCCTTTCAAAATACTTTTTCATATCTTTCAAGGTTATGAACCATTAGAGTCATTCTTAACTTTGGTTTAACCAAGTGAAAAACCACTCTTGTTGGCACTTTATATGAATTCTTGTTTGAATGTAGCTTTATAGCTCGTTAAAGGCTTACCGTACTTATACGCTTGTCCATCTAATCTTGTCTAAGTACTTATAATTCCTTCTAACCAAATACCCTATGCAAAATTTTCAATGTTCTCTTGAAAATTCCAATACCCTATTGGGTTTATATGCTTATAACATAGAATACAATATATCATTTGTATTTATGTCCTCAAGGATCTACTAGGATCTAAGGGACGATAAAAAGTTTACACAAAACAATTCTTTACCTTGCCATTTACCTCAAGGTTATCTCTACATGCCATGTACATCTATCAATACAGATTCTCTTATGTTCCAAAACATATTTGATAGAGGTGACTACTTATTCAGTAGGAAAACTCAACAAGCTATATACAGTACTCAAACATTCATTACTATCTGTCTTTCTTGCTGATATATAGAATAGTGCAACAACAACACATGCAGCTTATCTTCAACTTCTGCCTACTTGCAAAGAAAGCACAAATTCTCTTCTTGATTTCTATTTTCCATATAAACTGCTAGGTGATGAGACCTCAGCATTCATTGAGATATTATATATTGCAGGCATGGAGATTTTCTTTTAGAAGTATTGTTGCTATGTATAGATTATTATTTTGCTTTGATTAAATAAGTAAAAAATTCAACATAATGTTTCTCCCTCAATCGTGGCATACCTGTTTTTGCTAACATCATAGAGCATGGGGCTCATATGAGAAAATAGAGGGAAACCCCTCTGATGGCTGCCCATGACAACCTGAACTATTATTGTTGATGATGATTGATCATACTCATAGTCATTTTCAATTAATGAAATGTGGATCAAGGTCAACTCCAAACAATCAATTTTGTAAATTTATGACAAATAATTGTTTCTTAGCTATCAAAGACAATGTCACCATAGCTTGATCAGTACATAAGTCTTCCAAAAGTTTACTAAACCCATTGGGAAGATTCAAATTCTTGGATAATTCCACACACTTCTTTGCTTTTTCTTTCCAAATACAAATAAACACTTGCTAGTTTCCTGTTGACTGTTCTCCATTGTCCATCTACAGAGCTCTCAAAACACTAATCCAAGAACTTCTAATAGCTCTCTGAGAAAACAATAAACCTTAGACTAGCTCAGGGCCAAATTATTTCTTCTAACATAGGGCCAAAAGTAGTTTTCAATCTTCTTCTCCTACCATTGGTTTATCTCCTCTTTTATCATTCTGCTTGCTATTTTGACTCTGTCATTAGCTTGGACTTGAATACTAGTGGCAATGAAACCACCTTCACTTTCAAACAAATGGATTGATTAGAATGGTACCAAATGCATGATATTAAACAAGCAAAGGATCATAGCTGAAAAAGTAAAATGAAACATCCATTTGACAGTGCATTCATGAATGCATAAGTGGAACAACCAAGAATGAAATTTATATACAAGGGAAGCATTCTATTGTCAAGTTATATTATTACTATCTAAAATATGATCCAAGCTCTGAGACTCGTGATCATTTCTGCAAAGTGTTCGCATAGTTATACAACTTACTAACTTAACCAACTGACCTATCAACCTGACAAGAAACTCAATGGTCAATCATTTGGGCATCTTTTAGAATTTATATGGCCTTGGGTTGCACAGAACTGCAAAAATTGGAGATTCTTAGTTTCTAAGTGGAAATGCTTAACCATTCATGATTCATATAATCTTCAATCAACATAAACATACTATCAATCACTTTTGACTTACCTCCTATATGATATCAGCTAATGAAATCAAACCTACCCCGCTCACCTATCTTGATAAAACTCATAAAAATAATGACTTATAATCCTGTAAAGTGTTAGCAACAACAATGGAAAATTTGTAAACCCTTCATAAAGTATAAATTTGACCATGACCTTAACATCCAAAGTAAAAATTCTCCTGTGTGTATACCTACAAGTCTTCCGCAAACCAAATGAAAGAGATATACAATTTACAGACAAAGCTTGAAGCCAGTATAACATTAACTACAAATTAGACAGCTGACGACTGCAGAAAAGTTGTATAGATGAGGCTGTAGAGAATGAAAATGGAATGATTTTAATTCAGGCATTAGTTATATAAAATGAAACTAAGTCTACTGTCATAAAAACTAGACACAATCAAGTCGATTACATTCCAAGGAGCTCTTTTCAGTCACAAGGTTCAATCTGTTATAAAAAAGGGTATCATTGGACCTTTTCATAAAAAAATGTCAGCCTAATTGATGCAGAAAAGCTGTACACTTTTAACCCAGTGGGCTATCATGAGTGGCTGAGTGCTGAGAATTACAAGCAAGAGGTCTCAGGCAATGTTTTAAAACTCCGACTCTGACTCGGTGTCGACTCGGTTGGCTCAATTTTAATGACTCGGTCATTGTAAAAAATACATTAAATATTTATTTAATTATAAAAAAAAATATATATATATATATATATAATATAATAAATATATATAAATAATATATATATATATATATATATTTAAAGCTTTTCATTCATGTTTCCAAACACACACACAGTAGAATATAGATATAATACAACATATGATCAAAGTAGGCTCATGAATATATTCATTATATCAAAATGGCACCCAGTGCATTGTCCAATACATACATGATGATACAGAGATCAAAACAAAAACACATAACCAAGGAGGCTAGAAATGGCATTATCCTCCAAAATAGATTGTAAGTCATCAAGGAACTAATACAAGGGTACAAGAGTGTTCCTCACTCCAAGAAATTCCCAAAGTGCATGTGTACATCTTCAAAAGGTACATCCTCCACCATGATGTCATCTAGGAGAGACCCTATGTCACCCTTTTCAAGCATGTGAGTGACATGGCACCCCAAGGGTAAGCATTGGCATCAAAGAAGGATGTGCTAGCCCTCCTAAGTCATCTCAATGATAACCATCCTCATTTGTGCTTTGGAAGAAAGCACCATCCACCAAAATAGGCTCAAGGCCAGCCAAGGGGCATCTTCAGTCGATTTGAGCATATCATCAAATAGTCCAACGTCCAAGCTTTCAAGTTTAGTGTTTTAGCATTTAGAGGCTCATCGAGGGGTGTAGCATCACATTGAATCAACTCAAGGCTCGATACTCGTCTTTGGAGGGCCAAGGTCGGGGCCACAAAGTTAGGTTTTCTTTAAGAAAGGGGCAAAGAACCTATTGGAAGGTTTTGAAAAAGAATGAAGCTATCCCTTAAGGGATCTCTACTACATATGTGATACCACCTAAACAAACCTCTCAAGATCAAGCGAGATAAACTTATTTAGGGACAAAAAACCATTAAAGTATCATCGTGAAAACCTTGGAGTCCCCCAAAAGCAAAAAAAATCATTGTTTTTTAATTCACGGGCCGCTATCATGCAACCCGGCCGAGTAGGCTCGGACTCGGCCAAGCCGGCGGGGTTATTACCGAGCCCGCCGAGTTGTTAGACAACTCAGCTGGCTCCGTAATAACCCGGCCGGCCGAACCGGTTCACTGGCTGAGTCGACCCGGTGAGGCTTTGACTCGGACCAACTCAGTCAAATTAGTTCTAGGCCGGCCGAATCTTAAAACACTGGTCTCAGGTAATGTCCCTGTGCTGACTGCCTCTGTGATGTACTTGATATTGTGAGCCTCACTTGATGTCCCTGCCAGGTCAGGGACACAAAGTCTCTGCCGCTGGCTTTCACTGTGTACCATCCACAGAATGAGAGGAAGTGCTGGGGGTTTCCCAGGGATATATATTCCAAGTAAAACAAAAAGAAAAGAACAAAAACTATCCACTCTGACATCCTAACCTAAACATATGCCTTGGGCAATCAACTTGCTTGTTAAAAGTTGTCAAGCAACCAATATAGCATGGCTATTCACCAACGCTGAAAGACTGGAAATTACCCAATTGTTTCCAAAATGACTAAGATAATAAATTACATGTCATAAGGTGACCCTTGGTCATATTTGAATCCATATAAAAGAAAAAATATTCAACAATTGGATAATTAACATTTAAATCCATATAAAAGACAAAATATTCAACAATTGGATAATTAACACAAACTGTTCAAGATAGCATGCTATTCCAGCTTCCATTTGAAACATCAACCGAATAAAAAATTGGATTCTCAATCTATTAAGTAGTTCAAAATCCCTATATGTCATACAGTCTTGACACTATAGGTTAGCAGTTGCATGTTTGGGAAAAAGCACAAATTTGCGAGAAACCAATGATAAATGGAAATTCATAATATTCATGGAGAACTTGTATTATCGTCTGTTTCTGAGTTCAATATTTATAAACTAAAAGAAACAGATACAAGATGTGTGCAGAAGAATATTGCTCATTTTATAACTCATAATTCTGATCCATGGATTTCAGCTGCCAACAATATTCATTGCCAGGACAGAAGAATATACATCAGAATGCTGCTTCAATGAGACCACAGCAAAATTTCAATAAGAAACTTTCAATAGTGACAAATTAATAGATGGAATTAACAATAATATTTTACATATGCTCTACAAATAAGTTGAAAGCTCTGATCAGTTGCTAATCCACCATAGTTGGATGCTCTCATCTTTTCAATCTGGGTGCAATGGCACTTAAAAGTGCCTCCAATTATACACGGATGCTGCATTATTTTGAGGTATATAAGAAAAACTGCATCCAAATTCCAAAGAAGGCAGACTTGTCCAATCATGGATTGCCACCATGATTCACTGACTTTAGTAACAAACAGTTCCAAAGCCATAATTGACTTATCTGTAGAGGATCACTTTTACCCAGCTTGAAAATATAAGGCAACCAACCAGGTTTTCTGCAAGACAATTTACAAAGTAACTATAAAGATAACAAGCCTTCTCCATTTTGACGCTACAAAGCATCAATAACGCATAACAAAGCTTTCTCCAATTTGACATTATAAAGCACCTAACGGCATTCAGCACCTTCCAAATTCCTGTGGAAGAAAAATACCATGGCCTGATCATATAGCAGCACAAACACTCATCTGCAACACAAATAATTGTTTAATAAATGACCATTGTTAATGGCTACTAAAATTCAAGATGCACGAGATTACATATATCATCCTTAAATGCTGTCTAATGGGCATAAAACTGTCCCATAATGCATGGAATAATATTTTAAACAGCATCTGTGCATGGAATAACTCCAATTATCTTTATAGTGATGAGAGTGTGGTCAAAATTCTGCACCCTGACTTTTGTCATGCTCTCTCTTTCATCATTTAACAGAGCTTCTCTCTAACATGTAGGGCATAAGGATCACCATTTACTGTAAACTATTACAATGCTTTTAATGATAACTGATAAGCCTTGAACTTGACAAAATAAGTGTATGGCAATCATAAAGAGGAAGACCTGCCACATCTGTGTAACAATCTGCTGGCAACATACCATATAATCTCAGAAAATATATCGAAATTTGATAGATGCAACCTCCTGAGAAATCCATGTTAAAGCAAAAGTTTTCCCAATAATTTGTGATATCAAAAGGAAAAATGCATCACAGAAGAAACCCTCACTCTGCATCAATTGTAAAGTCTATCCACTTCAAGAACTCCCTGTAAATTGCTTGCCCCCAGTTTCTCATTTACCATCACCATGTATCCAATCAATCAAGTCAAGACGTGATATGCATATTGTTCTTATATGCTCCTCAGCATTCATATTGACAATTTCATGGCATCTTGACAAGCTGCAGTAGCAAGCTAATTGTTCATCTATGGAGAAAAAACTGGAGAAGAATACATATCAGTCAAAACAATTATAAATGCATGCAACTATTCAAACTTCAAGACTGTCAAAAATGCAAACTTACTGAGAAACGAGAATGGAGCTACCTCGTGTTCAGAAGACTGTATGGAGGAAAAACTGGAGAAGGATACATATCAGATAAAACAGTCACAAATACATGCAATCATTAAAACTTCAAGACTGCCAAAAATGCAAACCTACTGAAATCTGAATGGAGCTGCCTCATGGTCAGAAGACTGTTTAAAACTAACGATGGAATTCCGATATTCAGAACAGTTTTTTTAAGACTAATGATGGTCTTCAGATGTTTGGAAGACTGCTTTTAAGACTAAATATGGCCTTCTGATGTTTAGAAGACTGTACTCTTAGGATGTGTATAGATAAACAAACCCCATTTGAAATCTATCAATGAAGTGATGATCTTTCATTATAAATAAGTTTTTTCTCTAAATATAACTATCAAATGTTGCACTCTCTTGTGCTTGGGTTTATATCTCTAATGCATCTATCATTGGGTTCACTCTAGGGTTCCACTCTTCTTGGCTGATTTCTCTTCATGAGTTGGGCTGCTTTGGTGCTGAATTAATTTCTCTTAATTGTAGAAATAGGGTATATGCTAGTTATATTTGCTTCTTGCACATCTCTCATGAATCTCAACAAGGTATCACTCACGCAATTCAACAACTGATCCAAAGATTTTTGGCTGGTGGAATCACTAACTGGGAAACTGGGGTTTTTTGGTTAAACTCTTTTCGGGTTTCAGAGGGTTTAAACTTTAAACCTATGTTGCAAGAAACATGCAACCTCCTCCCCTCGTAATAGTCACATTTCGTATGGATTGAAATGTGTTTCAAGCACATTTCAGCATCTGTACAGGCATTTTCAAAAACATTTTTGTCCCATTTCACATTATTTTGACTGTTTGGGCCCACAATTTTGGTTTTAACAGCTAATTAGAGGTTAATTATGAATTAATGAAACCCCTAAAAGTCTCTAAGTGTAGTATTCTACTAGAGAAAAATATAGTAAATAACAAAAGCATGAACTAGCTACAGCAAGAACCAAGTCATACAAATCTGAAACCCATACATGCAATTTAAAAATTAAACACCAAAGAGCAGAAATAAGAGAGCTGAGCCATTTTATTAGATTTTCAATGAGAATCTGGTACAAAATGAGGTGGAATGAGTGCACCTGGGGTTGCTACAACAAGCATGCAATAACTAGGTGAAAATGTGTCGAATTCCCCTCTGCAAATGGCTAATTCTGGTTGTGCATTCTGCTAACCTAGAATAGATGAATGGGATCATGCCCTTTGCCTAATAAACTATTAATTACAATTAACTAATTTTTTATATAACATTGCCTTCCTCCCAAAAAAATGCTTTGTCCTCAAAGCATACGTAATGATGGATGTTGTTGACGAAATGCTTCAGTCTTCCAAGAAGCTTCTTCTTTTGGTAAGTCCTTCCACTTGATCAAGTATTCCTTAATTACACGAGATCGGAGCTTCTTTTCCCTGGTGGATATGATACCTTCTGGCTCTAAAATGACCCTTCCTTCATCATCTAAGGATGGAAGAGTTGTTTGTGCTGATTGATGGTCACCAAGTGCCCTTTTAAGGCAAGATACATGGAAGACATGAACACGACTTTTATCTGAAAGGCTTAAACTATATGCACCTTGGCTGATCATTTTCTTGATCTAGTATGGTCCATAGAACTTTGGTGCCAATTTATTTTTTCCTTTTTGTTTCAAGGACAACTGTTTGTATCATTGGAGCTTGACAAATACCCATTCTCCAACTTCAAATTTTCTCTCGGTTTTGTTTTGGTCAACTTGTTGCTTCATATGGTTTTTTGCATTATTTAAATTTTCTTTTATGGTCTGGACGATTTTTTGGGTTTCTTCTAGTTGGTTTTAACAACTGGTAGATTTGTCTAGACAATAGCGAGATCCTTCCATTATGGAGGTTCGTAACCATACAAAGCTTGGAATAGAGTCATTTTTGTTGACGTATGATAAGTAGAATTATACCACCATTCAGTGAGATGCAACCACTGAACCCACTTATTTTGTTTTTCTATAGCGTAACACCGTAGGTAGACTTCCAAACAATTATTGACAACCTTCGTTTGTCCATCTGTTTGAGGGTGGTAAGCAGAACTCATATTTAGGTAGGTTCCTATATGGTTGAACAATTCCTTCCAAAAATTACCCTTAAATTTGGCATCTCTATCACTCACAATGACTTTCGGAAAACCATGTCATTTATAAATATTTTTGCAAAATATCTCAGCGATTTGTTTAGCTGAGTCTGATTTCTTCATTGCAATAAAGTGAGTATATTTGGTGAGTTGGTCGACTACTACAAAATTCTTATCCTTGCCATAGGATATAGGTAACCCTTCAATAAAGTCCATTGGTATTTCTTCCCATTTCTGATTCGGAATGTTTAAGGGGTGAAGTAATCCAAGTGTCATAATATTTTCACTTTTATTTCTTTGACATTTGTCACATTTTGCTACATATTTCTAAATATCGCGACTCATCCCCTTCCAAAAGAATGATTGACTTGCATTGCAGTAAGTTTTAAAGAATCCTACATGTCTGGCTGACAATGAATCATGTGACTCCTTGAGTATCTTGGATTTAAACTTGGAGTTTGAATTCAAATAGATTTTTCGTTTGTACCACAGAATATTGTTCTTCCATTCAAATTTTGAGTTGTCTAACAGGTTATTGATTATTATAGTTATTTTTGGATCCTTGGCATGCTCACTTCGAATCTCATTAAGCCATTCAGGAACAACAACCAAGACTACAAGTAGTGTTGCTTCTTTGTCCTTCCTAGATAGGGCATCTGCTACTGCATTGTCTTTTCCCTTTTCATGTAATATCTCCATGTCAAAGGCGACAATTTTTTCAATCCATTTTTGTTGTTCTTCGGAAAGTGTTTTTTGTTGGGGGAGGTGTTGGAGACTATTATGGTCTGTTCGAATGGAGAACTTACTTCCCAAAAGATATTGTCTCCACTTGGCCAGTGCATGCATAATAGCGAGCATTTCCTTGTTGTATGTGGATTTAAGATGTTCTCGTTTATTGAGCTTCCTTCTTTCAAAAGCTATTAGATGCCCTTCTTGCATTAACATTGCACCTATACCGAACCTGAAGCATCACACTCAATGATAAATGGTTTAGAGAAATCTAGAGTTGCCAATACCGAGGCATTAGACATAACTTCCTTCAATTCTTCAAAACACCTTCCTGCTTCCTCGTTCCATTGAAATGAATTCTTCTTTAAAATGTTTGTTAGAGGTGCAGTTATATCTGCATAGTTTTTAATAAATCTTTGGTAATATCCAGTCAATCCCAAGAACCCTCTTAGATTGGATATAGTAACTGGTTTGGTCCATTACTTTATAGCCTTGATTTTATTAGGGTCCAGTTTACTCTTCCATGGGATATTATATGTCCAAGATATTCTACTTCTTCCTTCCCAAATGTGCATTTGGATTTCTTGGCGTACAATTGGTGTTTTTCCAGTAGCGTAAGAACTTTATCCATATGTTGTAGGTGCTCCTTCCAAGTTTTACTATAAATTAAAATATCATCAAAGAATATTAATACAAACTTCCTTAAATATGGATGGAATAACTCATTCACAGTGGCTTGGAATGTTGTTGGTGCATTGGTTAACCCAAAGGGCATTACTTTAAATTCCTAGTGACCTTCATGTGTTCAAAACACAATTTTTGGTATGTCTTCCAACCTAATTCTGATTTGGTAATAGCCTGACCTTAAGTCCAATGTTGAGCAGTATTTTGCGCCATGTAGTTCATCCAACATTTAATCGATAAAGGGAATTGGGAATTTGTTTTTAATTGTTATTTTGTTTAATCCTCTATAATCAATGTATAGCCTGAACGATCCATCCTTCTTCCTTACCAATACAACTAGAGCAGCATATGAACTCTTACTTTTTGAGATGATCCCACATTTTAAAAGCTCTTGGATTAATCTCTAAATTTCAGTCTTTTGGTGATGCGGATATCGATACGGTTTGATGTTGACGAGGTTTGATCCTGCTTTGACTTCTATTGTATGCTCGATCTCCCTATTAGGAGGCATTTTCATGGGCAGGTCTTGGAACACTTTTTCGTGCTTCTAAATTAGCTCTTGTACTTCTAGCAACTCTTCGTTGATCACTTTTGTAGATAACATTTCTAATTGGTGACATTGCACAACATAGGCTCGTGCTCCTTTTCGAATCATTTTCATCATCTGGGACGACGACACGATTTGATTTTCTGGTGCTTGGAATCCGTATAACTTGTACCTCTGTCCTTCCCATTTAAAGCTTATAAACTACTTTTGATGGTTGGTAGAGTAAGTGCATAGGGTTTGTAGCCATTAGATACCTAAGACCACATCTACTCCTCCTAATGGTATAGTGTAAAACGAAGATTCTAAATTGAAGTCTTGAATCTACAATTTGACCTTATGGCATTTCCCTACCTTTTCAATCTTCTTACCGTCAACTACCATTACCTTCATGTTGGGCATGGGAAATGTGAAAATGTTGAGTCTCTTTGCCATGGTTGAGTCTAAAAAATTGTGGGTGCTACCGGTGTCGATGAGAACCATTACATTGTTCTTCTTGATATGTCCTTTTAATTTTAAAGACTGGGGTTGTGATATACCTGTCCTAGCCGATAATGACACTTGTGGAATGCTTTCGTCATCTAGATCTGGAGAGAATTCTGGGGAATTTTTTATTACTTCTATGTCTGATTCATCACTGTTTGAATCATTAGTTGCTTCACAGTTATATAGGTTCTTTGTCTCTTTTCCTTTAGCACAACTATGTTTAAGCTCCCACTTTTCACCACAGCGTTTGCATTTGCCTTCTTTCATCCTTTGCATTTCCACGTTAGATTTGTGAAAATTCTAATTCTATCACTGTAGCAACTGATTTACTTTTCCTACTTATTTCATCATAAGTTATTCATGAAATTACTTCAAAAAACATTGAAATAAATATTGCTGCAGATATCACACTATAATACAGAAACAAACATATGCACACATTGACACAGTTATTTTGGACTAATGTCTCGGGAAAAACCACGTGGGAAAACTGGAGTAGCAAGGGAGGATTTTATTATTCAACAATTTCCTAGTACAACAGAGTGCCAAACTGGCTTACCCACAAATAGATAAATTTCCAGTAGTTCTTCTAAATCCAGCGTAGGCTCTATTGACCTCTGCGTCAGCTTGAAACCCTCTACATCAGCCTCAAACCTTCTGCATCAGCCTACTGAGGCTCTGCACAACCTCTCTGGCCTTGTACATCACTCCTGCAGCCTCTGCGTGGATGATGCATGCCCTTCTGGCTCTGCACAATCTCTTCTGCCCCTGCATGGCTTCCTCTGGCTTTGTGTCTGCCTCTTCTGCTTCTGCATTGATCTCCTGTCTTTGTGTTCCATACTTGTTGCCTCCTGACTGCTCTCCAGACCACTGGTTCAATTTCTCAGCAAACCTAGCTCTAGAAATTGAATTGACAGGTCTCCCTCAATATATTTTCCAAGTGCCCCTCAAGCCTCCTCTTATAATTTTCTTGTTGACATCTCAACGACCGAGATTAAGTCCCTAATCAATGGCTAAAATTAGATCTGGCTTGATCCATGTCTTTTGGACCATTCTAACACAGATTCATATTAATACATGTTAATATTTTATTTTCCCTAAGTTTAGACTTAGGCACTCCATTAAAAATATTAATTATTTTAATATCTCCTAATCTGTTTAGAATTTGCCCAAACCCTTTCTGGGTATTGGAGATCTCATGTGCCCCAACCTCTCCACCAAAATTTCATGGCTAGAGCACATCTGATGCTAGCCCAAATCAACAAGATTTTTCTCCTTCACGAAGATGTGGTGGAACATATTTTGTGTTATCTAAATTCACAAACAGGGGAAATCTTCATCTCGAATATAATTTTTCTGGCTTTGACCACAATATCTTTTCAAATTTCTTTTCAGCAGCTTTTGATTTTTGTCTTGCTACTTCTATCAACGTAATGTCATGAAGCTCAAGTTTTACTCATAGATGGGTTTTAGTTCAGAGATGTACGATTGGATTAGACGAGATTCTGATAACCCAGATACTCGTGTTGCTAAGGTCTCCCATTCTCGAATGTATTCATCCACATCTCATTTTTGTCACAATCTGATGAGCGTTGAAAAGAACTCTTCTTCCTTGACACCTTGGAACCTTTTAAAGAACGCATCCTTAAATTTTCTCCAACTGATAGTAAGCGTCGTATTTTTCCACCACATATACCAATTATATGTTTCGCCTTCTATTTTCATGGAAGTGTGCCTAATCTTTTCGCCATTATTGTCAATATCGTAGATCTCGAAATATTCTTCTTCTTCATTGAGCCACGCAACGCTACATTTTTCGTCACCGTTGAACTTGGGCAGTTTGATTTTTTCTCTTCATTGATACGTCGCTTACGGTGGAGTGAAAAAGGGGTATTGATTAGTGAATGGATTCCAGAGCTACTTATTTTGAAAATTCGCAGTACTATTTTCTTGATGGTGTGTGGATGATTTTTTTGGAGACTCAGATTTTCCATTAAAATCTGTCGAATTCGCTGAATCTGGTGAATTGTGTTGTTGATTACCTTCATCATTCTAGAATATTTGTTTGAGTGGAATATTCATCCTCTCACAAATAGTAGTAAGTATTGTCGTTGTCTGATTATGATCCATTTTGGATTCAATATGGTTCTGCCCGAGCTATCTTTCTCTCTGATTTGTCGTATCCTAAAGCTTCTTGATATCGTCGGAATGTCCAGTAACCTTACTCTCGAGATCGGCTAATTTTTGGTTAAAATCATCGGGATGGCTAGTAATCCTATTCTCAAGATCAATCAATTTTTTGCTGAAATCAGTCATTGTCATCGACGACATTGAATGGGTTTGTGGGGGTGTATATTTGTCCGAAAGTTTAAGCTTTCTTTCTTAATTTGAACTAAATATTATTATTTATTTATTTTTAAAATTGATATTTTTTTAAATTATATATTATATATAATTATAATTATAATATATAATAATATATATATATATATATATACTATATATATATATATATATATATATATATATATTATATATATTATTATAAAGTTTAATAATATGAACATTTAGTCGGAGGTGGAAAAAAAAAATGGACGTGGACGCCAAAACAGGGATTGACAGACGGAGGTGTCGGGTGGACAACTGAGTGGTGGTTCAACGATTAATGCGGGTAAGAAGTACGGATGGTTTGGCGTTTGGAGTGGTGTGGATTTGGCAGCGAATTGTTGTTGGTGGAACGTCGACAAAGTGCAGAGGGTAATGCAGCGTGAAGGGAGTCGATGCAATGGCAACGAGGAGCACGAGTGAGCACAGGGGTGTGGACAGCCAATGTAGCATTAGCAAGGAGCACAGTGAGCACGGGGGAGTGGACGCAGGGGTCAACACACGAACAGTTGTGGACAGTGAGCGGTGAATGAAAAGGTTGTGCAGCAATTTGCTGAAAGACCGAGCTGGCTTTGATACCAAATGGAATAGATGAACTCGGTTGTTCAACAAAAACATATTTTACTATTATTTAATAGATAGATGATACAATTTGTGAGACGCCCGTGGATTTATACTGCCTTGGGTGCCTCTTGTTGAATGGATCATGCCTTTGCCTAATAAACTATTAATTACAATTAACTAATTTTTTATATAACATAACCATACTTGTGTCAATAGTCCAAGAAGCAGAGTATAAGGCACTAGACAAATTTTTCAAGGATCAATGTCATCATTCGGCTTCTAGTTCTATCATCGTAAATCCAATTTCTGCGGGTTCATTGTAAATGATGCTAGTATGACCACTGAGCCATGTAATAACACTGAGGTAAGCCTATGATTTTCGTCGAAGGGTTTCATCCTAGAGAGTTTTTTAACCTCCCGAATTATATGTGTTTGCAAACACGGATAATCAACAAAGTTTTTCTCCCAGTTATAACCCCAAAGCTAAGGTGGAATTCATTGACAAGGTTTTAGGTGAGTCCTAGTGTTTATCGAGTCTATAAAAGTGTGTTAGGAATATTTTAGTGCATGGTTACAAATAGTTAGACACCATGGCTAAATTATTTTAAACACACTTGGTTTCATACTAGATCATATTGTGTCGCAGAATTGGCTACTGTATTGGGGGTCTATGTCTAAATGTGTATTTCCCTTTCTAAGGGTTGATTTAATTTGTAATATCTTGATGTAAAAAATATTTTAGTGCATGGTTACTCATAGTTAGACACCACGGCTAAAATATTCGAGGGTGGAAAAAATAATTAATTCCCTCTAGTCAATTAATTAATTTTTCTAGCAAAATTAAATAAAAATCCTAAGCTGGAAAATTATTTAATTTCGAGTCAAAAAATAATTTAAGAGAAATTAAATTATTTCCAAGTGGAAAATAATAAAAAATTCGTGGGTCAAATAAAAAAAAAAATTGGAGGTCTTCCACCACGGGAAAAATGGACTTTTTAAGAAAAATTGACCCCTTGGACCATGGTGGTTAAATCAAAATAAATTTTTTGAGGGTATTAGTCCAAAATATTAACTTGCAATATCCCCAATTTTGTGAGCATGGGAGTCAGTAAGGAATTTTGCCAAATTTTAGTAATATTAATTAAAAAGGGGCAAATATTATTGGAGAAAGGTGGCTAGAATTATTTTAGTGGAGAATTGCGGCAAATTATTATTTTATTAAATGGCAGCAAAATTAACTTACTGGAAAATGACCCCCACTAATAAAATAATATTAAAAAAGGAGTCTAGAGGCATGAGGAGAAATTATAAAAGGAGGATGGACTCATTTTGTGGATTATCTTTTGGCAATTACACTTCATATTTCATCTTCTCTCAGAGTTTTTAGCACAAGGGGCAGAGTGTTGTTTAGCACTAGGAATTCCAAGCAGAATTCCACCTTCATTTCGAAGAATTTCGGGTGTCTCCCTAGTGAGGCAATTTTGGGAGTCCAATTCAGGGCTTTCCTTGAACTTCATTGCAAGAGTTTTCTCAGCTATGCGCATTTCCCTAGAACGGAAGAAGTTTGTGGCACATTATTTGTGTAAGAACTGAAAAACAGATATACAGAAAACAGTAAGGAGTTTAACGCAAGTACCTACCTAAACTGCTGCAATTGAAGATGCCTGCAGCTACGCTGCTCCAATCACTGAGAGACTGATTCCACCCAGCCAGACTGAGCAGAGCCTGGCTGCTCAATCCAGTAAGCTTCTCAACAGAAGTTGACTGTCCCCCGTGCCCAGAACCTCAGAATGCTCAAGCTCTTCCAATGGCTGATTCTTCCTCCTCGTTTTTCTCCCCCCCGCTCACTCATGACCCATGGTTTATATCCTCAGGTTTGGCGGTGGCCGCCCTCCCACCTGCAGCCACTGCTCACCCTACTACTGCCACGCCTCCGATTATGCAGCCTGGTCTCGATTTAGGTTGTGAAAATGAAATACGTTTTTTTGAACCCATAAGATATTTATAAAGCGATCTTTTAATAAGGCATTACATTTATATATATGTACGTACCATTAGATCATAACACTTGTTTTATTTATGTTAGTTTTAATATAATTTTTATTTATGTTATTTTAATATAATGTTTTATTTATATTGGTTTTAATATAATGTTTTATTTATATTTTTTAAAATAAAGTTTAATTTATATTTATTTTTAATATAAAGTTTTCTAGACTTTATATTGGATCTTTTTTTTAATTAATTATTTATATTAATACTTAACCTTTATTTTATTTTATTAATATGATTTTCATCAATATTCTGGAGCATATAACATATATATATATAGTCCTCTTGACCTAATCATACATTACGCAATATTGATGAACGAGTAGAACTTCTTTCCCCAAAAGGGTCATGGTATTTAGCACTTATAATCAATTTAGTATAAAATCATCCTATCCTTCCTAATCTCTTCTACTCCCATCCTATCCATCCTCTAGTGGAGTATGCCATGGCGTCAATTTTACTGAGCTAACCATTCATAAACTTTAAGGTGACAGCGTCGGTTATACCGCCCTGATTCCCAGTAGGCATCCAGCAGTCATCATCACACATCTAGGGGAGTGTGATTCGCACAGTCCTCCCATGACTCCAAGGTTCGGAGGATAAACGGTGGGCAACACCTCCACCCCTCCCAGTAGAATTAGGGCTAATACCCTATCATAGAGTCACTTTGAGCTTTAATTGTTCTGAGGTTTTGTCATCACGTGGTCATCCCGGTAGCGGTTTATTATCTGCAATCATACACTTATCTATGCATTTGTAAAAAGTGCATCAGCATAATCAAAATAACTCATGTATTATTCACATATGTCACTACAGTATAACATATTTTACCATATTCATGCATGTCGTTTGCCTTTCAAAAATGTATTTATTCTCTGATTTCTATTCCATTGATCATATTGACACGTATAAATAAAACAGATTTATAACATCTTAATTTCTATCAAAAGTAAAATCATTTAACTGATTTAAACTTTACTTTGACAACTATAATTTAGTAAAATCAACAACATATATCGTTTTGGTATCCATGTACCAGCAGAAGTTAAACATATATTATGTCACAAAATTTCACGTTTATATATAATAATTCAAAATGCTTCTGAGTCTCTGCTTGCAGTGAAGTAAATATATACTAAACATAGTTTAAAGTTCTTCAAAATTGACATAGATTAGGGTATCTTTGACATATGTCTTCTATATTTTCCCAAGTAGTTGATCCAGGACTATATTTGTCACATTGGACCTCAACTTGGTCCACCAGGCGATTCCTGAGCTATCGAACCCTACGTTCCAGTATACGTAATGGTTCGACCAATACAATTTCCTCGTCCGATACCTGAAGATTCCATTACAGTGGGTTGATGCGTTGCTTGGTCGTTGCTAAATACTACATGAATTCTATGATTACCTTAATTGTTTGATATTGGTCCCTCTCCAGTCCTATGCAATATATTCGACGAAGCTTCTGGACAATCACGTTGAAAATGCGGTCCCCCACATCCCCAACAATTAAGCTGTGTTGATCCTCTTGAATCAGGATGTGGATTTCTAGAGAACGAGTTTCGTCCTCTCATGTTGATTCCTCTCGAATTTCTTCCTCTACTGGTAGTCCCTTGAGATGTCCATGGACTAGTGTTTGATGATTCCGCGGCTATAGTGTTTACTACCATGGGAGCTCTTGTCCATATATCTTTTTCGATTCCAAGGTGCTCTTCTGCATAATGACCACATTCAACCGCCTCAACCACTGATGATGGTTTCCACATGCTTACCAAGGCTTTGATGCAAGGATTTAACCCAAATATGAAGCGTTCAACTTGATGTTCGTCAGAATCTAAGTAGTGAATGTATTTTACAAGCTCCATAAACCTTATCTCGTACTCTTCCACTGTTTTATTTCCTTGAATTAATGTATGAAAGGCTCTGGCTTGCTGTTGTTGAAAGTTTGGAGGTAAATACTTTGCGCAGAATCCTCAAATAGTTCCCAAGGGACATTATCCAATGTAAGGTGCAACTGTTTTTCAAGATTTCCCCACCAAATCAAGGCACTTTCCTTTAATTGAAATACAACAATTTTTGTTTTTGCCGAAGAAGAATATTCCCTTAATCTAAAGCATCTGTTCATTCCTTCTAACCATGCTTCAGCGCGCTCATCTGCTCGACCTCCCGAGAATTCTGGGAGCCTAATTTTCTGAAGCTCCCTAGAAATGTCTTCTTTTGATCTTTTGGGCTCAAAATTCTTTGGTTCTACTGAACTGGTAGCTAAAGGTTGAAATTCCTCCTTGGTCTTAGCCTTAGTTGATTCTTTTAATGTCTCCAATAAGGCTTCCAATGAGTTCATTATCACGGTCAACTCTGGCACTGGGGCGATTGATGTTGATAATGGTCTTGGTGGTGATGATGGTGATGGGGATGATGATGGCGATGGTGGCGACATTAATGGCGGTGATGCTGCCCCATCACGTCATCATTGCTCATATGCCCTTACCATTGTAATGTTTCCTGTATACATAATAAAATTCTATAAAAAATTTGAGGTAGACAATCGAATTTAACATATAATTTTCTTTTGCAACTTCACATTCATAAACGGGTATAGTTTTTGCTATTTATATCCGCTAGGCAGATCTTACTGGTACCGAGGTCAAGGAGGGTGGTCTCGCGACCTCCTTGTCCTAATGCAGGTTATTCTATCCTTATATGAAAATAATGCAGAAGCGTATGGTCATTAGCTCCTAAGGTAGATCATCTAGAATTTATTACTAAATAACATTCACAAAATGAAAATGTTAATGCCTTGTTACAATGAACATCGGCAACTTACCCATCACACCTCAATCTAGCTATTACCTTTAAAGAAGGGCATACATATTTATATTTTGAATATATTACTTAGATATGGATTTAACCTATAACATATATATATATATATATATATATATATGAAGGATTGTTTTGGTTCCGTATCAGTTTGACCTTTAGCTGGAAAATTTACCATAGACATGTCATGATTAAAATCTAGAAGAGATACAGTTCAACAGTTTACCATACCATAAATGTAGGTTGGGGGTCAAACTGAAGGGTAAATTCAGATCAATAGTCAAATTGTACATAAAATGTAGGTCAGTGACCTATATATTGCAATTGATCAGGCAAGGTAGAAAAATGGTTCTTTTAATGTTTCTACAGTATCCTATTTTGAAATTTGAGTGACCGAGGACCAAAGCTATGTTACTTGGGAGCGGGAGCGGCCATTTTCAGAAGCTCCCGGTTTGGGAGCGAATCCGGGAGCGATTTTTTAAAAATATATATATTTTTTATATTTTTTAATTTTTGATACATATATGTCAACAAAAACATGTAGAATGATGAATTAGACATAAAAAACATAAAAAAACATAGATTGATCATTGAACCATATCACATCAATAATCTAGAAATTATAATCGTCATCAACCATGTCCAGAAGATATTAATTTTACACATATTACAACTGCAACATATTGAGTCTCATGAATCATGATTCATCACATTCAATCTTAAAGTTTCAACTTCAAGTTTTTAAAATTGAAATTCAGTAGCATTTATCATCATTGATCACCAAAGTTGTACAGTTACTTGTAAGCTAAGTTTAACCATTACAAGAAGTAATATCTTAGATATTTCTAAGTCCTAACTTCTAACTGTTAACATGATATGAAATGTTATAAATTTATAAAATGAAACATGAATAATGAAATGAAATGAAACAACTTTAGTCTTTCACGAAGCATCATATTCATAATTCACAATCATTACCAATGAGTTATAATTGCCAAGGCCCAACTTCAAACTTCAAATTTTCATTGTCACAGTGATATATTGTTACAAAAAATATCATTATGATATGAAAGAGTCAAGAGTCAAGAGTCAAGGACTCAAAACTCAACAGTTATGAAAACTAAAGTCCAATAGAAACTAAAAAAGACAAGTAAACTGTAAATGATAAATCTACATGTGGCCCTTGCAACGAGAGTCTCCCCCATAAGGAGGTCGTGGTGGTCTTCTCGGAGTCTCCCGCACAGACCGACGACCAGAACTAGAACCTCCACGTGAGGGTGTAGATGAAGGTGGCGGCAGCAAAGGAACAAGACTCGGATCTCGAGCGCTGCTAGTGGATGGTGGAGGTGGAGGTGGCGGTGGCATGGATGTTTCATCTTCATCCCTTACAAGTTCCTCTTCCAGTTCTTCAATATGTACAATGCCATCCTCCAAATTGTCATCCTCTGGGTGATTGTCCCAAATTTTATGTGGGATCCTCATAAGCCCGATCACAGTAATGACTCAACAACCTCAAGTTGTAGTGCACATAAACCAAGCTTTCTGCTCGGTTTTCATTGAGTCTGTTCCTTTTCACATTATGTATGTAGCTGTAGGTGCTCCAACAACTCTCTACAGAAGAAGTATTTACAACCTGTAAAAGAACTTTTTTTGCCAATTTTGGCAAAAGTCCCTGCCTGCCATATGTTTCCCACCATGTGAGAGTATCAAATCTATCTTTGTCGACCATTGCATGGAAGTTACCATATAAACTAGTGCCACTGAAGTATCTGCCTATTTCAAGGCGC